>NDGN011186049.1:0-16484 GCA_002564285.1 Tympanoctomys barrerae | reverse complement strand
GAACCAGGGAAAGAACTCAGGGCCCTGCACTTGCCAGGCAAGCACTTATTCCACTGAGCCATCTTCCCAGCCTTCTCAACTTCCTTCTTGATCAATGAATTTCAACTGAGATTCTGTTCCCTCATTACTCTAACTTTCTGCTCAATTACAGGAAGGAGATTCAACTTCTGGAGTACAGTAACTCCTTTTGCAAACTCCTTGCCTCTACAGTATCTTTGCCTGCCCCTCCTAACAATGATAGTGAGAAAGGCAATAACAATAATTATAATAATTGATAGCTTATAATCTGAGTACAGATGGCTAAGTTATCATGGCCCTGATCCAACATGGCTGAATCCTCAAAACAACAACTCGCCTTCCCTATGACCACTTCCTCCTTTTTTCCCACTCCAACCCTGGATACAACTTCTTTTCACCTTTCCCATAAACACAAGGGAGCCTCCAATCACCTCCTTGTGGGTCGCTGAACCCACCCCTCAAGCTCCGCCCCCTAACAAAATTCCATGAAGTCTCATCCCCCCGTCCCAGGTCAGAGTATCTGCCAATCTCCCTGGCCTTGGTCCTCTCCAGGGCTTCAGTTAATAAAGGATCCCTCGCGCCTTATTTCTGCTTCTATGCTGTGTGGCCACTGCCACTGCCATGACTCCTGCCAATAAAACCTGACAGTAATACTAACCCGTGTGACTGAGAGGAAACCGTGAGTGTAAGAATTCTGTTCTGTGTACAGGAAGTGCAATGCAGTCTCCATTTTTCTTTTGCTGAACGGTAGTCCAGCACCTTTTTGTAAATCCAAAGATCATTGAACTCACTGTGTTGAAGCACAAGTTATCCTTCCATCGGTCAGTTTGTCTGGGTCAACTATTCTTGCACATTTATTCTGGACATCTAAAAGATAAGACTTCTAACAGTCTATCTTCAATATTGCAGGAGCAGTTCATTTTGTTATTCTAAAATGATAGTCTGAAATCAGGCCATGGGAATGCAATTATTAGGTACCAAAGCACTATCTTCCATCAGAGCACTTGAAAGACTTCAGAGTCAGTTCCCCAGAGCCAGTAAACAAGAACAAAAGGACCGTATTTACATGACATTGCAAGGTTTATAGGCACATTTACTTTCACTTTCTCTTTTGAGCCTCACAATATAGCTCTGTGGAGGAGGTAAAGTTTTTAAATTCTTCTTGAAAGGAGAGAAAATTAAGGCCCAGAGAGAATAAATCACTCCAAAGGCTAACTTCTAAAGGAGAACAAGACTCAACTACAAATCTTTCAGAAACTGATTTTTTTCCCCCATGCTTTTCTCTTCTTTCCCACTGTTATGGCTTGGGTTTGATGTCCCCCCAAACACTCCTGGGATCACAAGTGGTCTTTTTCAGAGTAGCTGGATCTAGAGAATGTGACTGTCTCATGCGGCAATGCTAGGGCTACAGATTCAATATATGGGACATAAAGAGGCTTGCGGCTAGTTAGCTGTAATTAGCCTCTTGCTTGCTTTTGCTGTCTTCTGCCTACCATGAACTGTTTCTCATTGGTGTTGTCCCTCAGCCTTGGAGGCAGCAGATTATGAACTGAAACCTCTACAAATTAAAATAAAACTTTCCTCCTTTAACTTCAGGGGTCAGTTACTTTGCCCTTGCAAAGAGAAAAGTTCCTTGGCTCCCTATGGACCTTGTTGTGTAAAAGAGTTGTTACTGTTTGGAGATCATTCCTCCCTCGCAGGTTTGTGGGCTGTGTGTGTGGTCCCCAGCATGGTGGTACACTGATGGTGGAAGCTGTAACAGGTACAGCCTAGTGCAAGGTTATGGGAGCCCAACCTGGGAAGCGATTCACACTGGTCTCTAGAAGTGAAGCACTAGGTAAGAAAATACACAGTTTGGCTCTGGTGGCACACTCTCTTCCTGTCTCCATGCAACGTTAGTCTGCCTCATATCCTGCCCCACCCCAGTGGGCACCACTGGGTGCCTTACACATGTTGAAATGTAAGCAGAAGGCTCTCCCACAGCAGAAGAAATGCAAGTGCCATATTCCTGAAGTATGCATTCCATACTTATTTTCTGTATAAATTTCCAACTTCAAGTATTTTATTAGAGCAACAGAAAATAGGCAAATAAAATTAACGTAAGGGGCTGGGGAGAGATAGCTCAGCAGTTTAAGCACCTGTCTGGCAAGTGCAAAGACCCAGGTTTGATCCCCAGTACCACACACCATGCCAGCCCCAGAACGCTGGATGTGCCATGCTGGCCACTGAAATTGGGAGCGGGGGCACATGCCTGTAGTCACAATACTGGAGAGGCTAAGAGAGGAGAAGCACTATGAGTCTGAGCTGCATAACAAGATCCTGTACCAAATAAATTTAAAAAAAAAATTAAAAGGCTAACCTAAATAACTCGCTGCATATTTTCTCATGGTCATTGTGCAGTTAAGCACATGGCTGTCTTCACTCTAAAACCAATCTTGCTTCCATGTCCTAGCATCAAACACCTCTGCAATTCAATGACAATTCAGTGACATTCACCTCACTGTCTTTCAGATGCCAAATTCCTTTCTAGGTTTGTTGGGAAAGACTCATGGGTGCTGGCCGCCAACAGACACAAAAACACTTAATGCAAGCAAGGCGAGGCCTAGAGCAAAAAGGCTGCTGCCCCACCTTCGGTCTTTATTTTCATATCTCTTAAATTTCAGCCTTATGGTTACTTTAGTTGAACATAACAAGATCCCATCGTATGTGTCCAAGATGAATGTTCAGGCTGTACTATATGTGAGAACCTGCTAGGCGTCTGGGAGCAAGGACACAAAAGCACTTGAGTTCTTGGTTACTCCTGCAGCTGTTGGCTGCCCTCTTTTCTTTTTCCTCATCCCACATGACCGGCAGGTTATTTAGCAGGTCTATTTTCACTCTTTCTTATCGCAACATAGGTTACTTCTGGAACTGAACATCACCCACAATTCTGACTCTGACAAGGATCCCAGACTGTCTCATGATACCTTCTCTCCAACTACTTAGAGACCTGTGAAGTCCATGACCACCTCTTTTCCCTTTATTTAGTATTCACCTACTTCACTTTCTTTTGATAGTCAACTAAGGTCCAAAACTGCTATCCATATCCACATATTTATTTTAACTAAGATTCATTTTTAAAACCTTAATTTCTCAATTTTAACTGACAAGTGTACAATTGAACGGGTTGCAGTGGTAGAATGGCTAATCTAATTTACAAATGCATTAACTAACATATTTATTTTATTTACACTCCCTCTGTGATTTTTGCATTGTTGTTAACTACAGTCACAATGCTGAATGAGGGAACTCTGGATTGAGCGCTTTTGGTTACCTGAACTTTTGTATGAACTGGTGGCATCGCTGCACTCTTTGCTGCAGGTAACTACTGTTCTACTTTCTGCTCTTAAGTTTGACTTTTTCCGAGTCCACACATCAGTGAGACATACCAGACTTTTTTTTTCTGTGCTGGCTCATTTCTCTTCACAGAATGTCCTCCAAGTTCATCCACTTTGTCAAAAGTGACAGGATTATCGTTCTTTTTAAATGTTAAATAGTATTTCACAGTGCATGTGCCCTACATATTCTTTACCTGTTCATCTGTTGATGGACAGTTAAGTTCCACATGAAGCTATTATGAATAACCTTGAGATGAACGTTGGTATGCAGATATTTGATACTCTTTTCATATCCTTAGATGCTCCTGCTATAATTAGTAGTGGGATTTCTGGGTGATATGATAGCTCTATTTTTAAGTTTTGGCAAATATTGTCAAATGTTTGGCCCGATTGTCTTTTCTGCTCATCAGTTTGGCAAACTTTATCATGTGGAATCCAACACTTCTAATGCCCATGCTGTTACCCAGTTATATTGAGAATAATATCCCAGCTTCATGGACTGCAGCCATAATACAGGAAACTGGCGATTGCCTACCTTAACAAAGGCCTGCTTCCTTGTAAGCCTTTTATATATCCTGAAATAAGAACTTGCTTTCATCCTGCAGATAAACAAATTCTATGCTTCTCCAAATGCTGTCTTTTGGGGTTCACTGCACCCCCTCCTCAGCCACTGGCTCCACATCCCACTTTACAAAGAGAACAGAAGCCCTCAGATGTCCCTGTAAGCCCACGCAAATGAAGTCTATAAACTTATCTGCATCTGCAATTCTCTTTCTTCTTTCTTCCTGTTTCAATTGAACAGCATCCCTCCTTTTACCTCCACCTGTGCTCTTTCCCTTCCTGCCTCTCCAGAGCTTCAATATCAAAAATAACCCCACCTTGAACCACAGCATCTGTTTCTCCCTCTCTTTATTGTTTGCTCCCTTCTAAAAGCCAACAAAAATAAAACATCTCACTTCACATCTCTACTCCCGCTTGTAACCAATGATTCTTTCAAAAATAAAATAAAATGTCTAGTCCTTTTCTTCTCATTTCTGACCACACTCCAATCTAGCTTTTGGGATAACATTCTGTTTAAATAACTCCTGACAAGATTAAGATTTCAAGTATGTTTATTATCAGTTCATACATAATTTCTGTACCATAAATTATGACCCTTGATTACCTCCACTTTTCTCTGTTAGGCATTCTTCATTCATTTTAACTTCCAGGACAGCAAATATTGATGATTTTTTTTTCCTGTACTGATGGCCACTATCACTACTTCTCAATACCTTTCTCATCAAGTGATAAGCAGATTTCCTCAAAAGTAACAGCCTCCAGGCCACTGTTAGAATCCTGATGACTCTGAAAATTTCATTTTTTAGCACAGCTCTTTCTTATGGGCCAGAACCATTTATACAACTGCCCACCCAGTTTCTATTTAGATGATTTATGTGGTATAAAATCAACATTTTCAAAGCTGAGTCATCATTTCAAACACATATAACTTCAAACAGTTGCTTTGCCTTCCAGAACCTTCTGCCTCCACGACAAACACCTTGACCCACTCAGTTGACCAAATCAAAAATATTCATCTTCTCTTTTTCTCGTTTAACCTACAATCAGTGATTCATAACTTGCCCTTTCCCTTCCTGATTTTTTTCTTTCCTTTTAATCTTCCTAGTCAAATACTCACCAAACACTACCACCTTAAAGTATTTCATGTCGCCATACTATTTATGTACCGTTCTCGAAATAACAAAATCAAAGAGATGGTGAATGAAACAGCAGTGGTTGCCAAGGTTTAGAGATAGGGGATAAGAAAGAGGTTTATCCATAGGATATTTGTATAGTGATGATATATTCTGTTTCTCAATGATGGTGGTAGTTTCAAAAGTTGACCTATATGATGAAATGCCATAGAAAACACATGCATATATCAATGTTAATCTCTTGGCTTGAAATTTACTGTAGCTATGTCAAATGTAAACATTGAGGGAAACTTGGTAAAGGTTAGGTGAAAGTTATCTGTATGATTTTTGTGACTTTTTGTGAATCTATCATTATTCCAAAATAAAATCTTAAAAAATATATATCTCAAATCTTGATTGATGCTATTTTTCGCCAAGATGCTCTATCTACCCTCTAGGCAGGATCTTTATGACAGCATTTGAGTTTTCTGCCATATGTTTTTCATCTACTCTCAACTTCCCACTGTCAAACTATTTCCTCGATTTAGTAAGAATGATCTCAGATGACAAGGGAAACATGCTTCCCACCTGGCCAAAATCCTACAAAGAGCTACCTATTGTTTTTAAGACATGGTTTGCAAATGGTGCTCACAAGATGCTAAGGAGAGCCAGAACGAATGTGCCAGAACACAGCAAGATATTTCAAGGGTTCAGCAGAACACAGGGTTATTTGTCCTTCACTGGGGAGCATAAGAACTACAACTTTGAGGACATGCGCAGTCTCAACATGAGAACACACTGCATTCTGCTCAGGCATGGAACATCTTTGTAAACTTGGATTTTTCACACTCGGTACCATTACAAAGTACTATACAACATTAATGAGGAATAGGAAATGATGTTATAGGCATCCAAGCGCAAATTTGAGAAGGAGTCGGTAACTGTAATTGTAAACAAAATAAAAAATAAATATTTTGTTTTAGATTTGCATGTGCTACATTCTTTCAAATGGTCACTAAGCTTGTTAGGGCATTAATATTTCCTTAAGTTGTTTGAATCTAGCCAATAAACACATAGAATTATTAGTTTTTCTTTGGCTTAGGGAACCATGACAAAATCACTGAAACACTGAACATACCTTGAAATAATAAAGTGTGGGACCTGCTGCTTTAAGATAAGGTTCAAAGCCTTTTACAGAACATGCACAGGGCTTGATGACCTGGCCCTGCTGTGGTTTCCCCGGCTCACTTGCTTACATTTTTCTGCCTATTACCATTCAGCAGCACATGCAGGTCCCAGATAAATTCTCTCTTACTCTAGGCATTATATCAAAATACACATGATGTCTGCACACACACACACACACACACAAACACACACACACACAACATACACAAACATAAATCTCTTCTTAAAAGCTTTCTTTAATTTTGCAAGACTAATTTTGATGTCCATCCTTTGCATTAATGTCGATTTATACTTCTTTCCTGTACTCCTTCAGATATGTTTCAATCTGGAGGCTTTAGTCACTTCCTAGTTACCCACCAGGGCTCATGAAGAGCCAAGATCAATACAGCTTTGGTGTTACCAAAGACTGGTATAGTGACTACCATGTTGGAGACTCAACAAATATAGATGGAAGGAGTCCTCATGTATACCCTTCTTTCCAAAGTGCCAGACAACCTCAAATCATATAGCTAAGATTTTGATATCATTTGTATTCACTTTTCTCTCATATATTTAGCAAGTGTCATGTTGAAGCCAAAAATCAACTGTTGCAAGTGCTAAGGGATGGTGGCTACACCTTTCTGGATGTCTCTGTTATACCCCAACTTGTGCACACCTCCATCCACCCCTTACACATACACACACACACACACACACACACACACACACACAGATGTGCTGCTGATTGTTGTGAAGGCACTTGGGTTAGAAGCTATAGCTCAAGAACCAATGTCACCTGAGTAATGCACATCAAAGACAACCTTGCAGGCACTGTGTAGCAAGAACTGGAAGATGAGACACAGCAGACTGCTCCCATCACCTGGGTTGATTAATAAATTAGAAGCCTGCAAATCATGGGATGTGTACTGTATACAGGAATCCTTCTATGCTGATAGCTTAAGAATACATTGCCAGTATTCTGGACTCTGGATTCC
Source organism: Tympanoctomys barrerae (assembly GCA_002564285.1). Lineage (NCBI taxonomy): Eukaryota > Metazoa > Chordata > Mammalia > Rodentia > Octodontidae > Tympanoctomys > Tympanoctomys barrerae. The sequence continues at coordinate 9,254 of NDGN011186049.1, read as the reverse complement.
TGCCACATGTGCCTTAGTGTATCAAAACCCTTCCTCTCCCTGGTCCTCTTCCTCTAGCTTCCTCTTAGAAACCTCCTCTTGGACTAAGAACTAAACAAATGCCACTTTCACAGAATGCTTTCCAAACCATCCAGTAGCACAGAGTCAATACACACAGGCCGATCTGCGCTCTTCTGGTTGAAGGTTCCTGTAAAACTCCTCAGAATTCCTGCAGCTGAATTTCCAGGGATTGGTGCTTTGAATGTTTATTTTAGCTACTAGTCCTTAAACATTTGTTCTGTGACAAATGCTTTCATACACTCTTCTTAATACTTTGTAACAGACTTGGGACTTATCCTGTTTTGTGGATGAAGAAATCAAGTCTCAAAGAACTTAAGCCATGTCTTTAAGACTGCATGGGTGGAAGTGGTAGAGCTAGTATTGAAATCAAGATTGGCCTAAGTCTAAATACTTACTAAGCTACAGAGACCCATTTCAGGGCTCACATAAGCTTAAGATCCTGACTTGCAGCTGGAAGTTTCCTTCAAGGTGAGCAAAGATGAGTCAAGCAGAGATAAAGGGTGGAATTTAAAACGTTTCTCTGAGACTGCCTGAAAATCCACTGCTAATGAGACCCAGTAATTCCTGTGCCCAGAAGGAAGGCCTTGAGAGATAAAGAAAGTGCCTGGAGGTAGAAGCCTGGGCTTTCTGGGCCCTTCATTCTCTGTACAAAGGCATCGAGCAGCAGTAGAAGGCAGCATAAAAGAGTGCATCCTGCCAAGGATTCAGAGCAGGGAACTGGGACCAGGGAGTCCAGATGCAGCACAGGAACAAGCTGCCTGAGCAGGAGGTCTACAGCATGGTTTGGTGACAGACACTGCGTGCTACCTGAGCTTTAATGAACTCCTGTCTCCACTATCTTTGTCTTAGTTCCCACATCTTCTTCCTCCCTGAATTACAGCCACAGCTCCCTAGCCCTCCTCTCTTCTCCTGTCTCCCTGGTTCTTCACGCTGCAGTCAGAACAATATATCTAATTGTCTATCAGTTTCGCCTCTCAAACTCTTTGCTCTTTTCCTGCTGTGTACATCGGGCAAGGCACAGATTCTAACCTGCACACCCTGAACTCCCTGAAAACTCTGTTTTCATCAAGCCTGGCACAGTTTTCCCCTGGACTAGAATGTGACCAACAGATAAACTCAAAAGCAGTGTTTTTCAAACTGCAGGACCTTTTCTCATTAATAGAGGCTGAAATCAATTTTGTTGGCAGGCACCAGGTTTCTTTTTTATGTATCTAAATGCATCAGAAAGGATTAGATTGCATTTGTGTGGAACAGAATAGAAAATATCAAAATGTATCTCATGTAATAAGGTAATAAGGTTAGGTTTTCTTTGGAGAACTTTCATTTATTCATATCTCTGGCTACCTTTATTGAAAGTCAAAGTAAACTGTATTTCTTCATATGGTTGAGGTTCCAAAATATAAAAACAACAGTACACTACTATTAATAACTATCCAGTCACAATCTGCTAATTAACTACAGTTTGAAGGTTGGTTGAAATAAACTTGTCATCTCACATGCCTGTCGTGGCTGGCTCCACGCTGCCCTCCAGCCTTCTGATCTATTGTCAGTATTATTCAAAGTATACAACTCTTCAGCACATCCAGTGCCAGGCTTTCTGCTGTCACAATGTTGGCAGGTGGTACTTCATCTGTATGAGATGCCACTCTCCCCACTGCCTTCCCTTGGAATCCCAATCCCCTTTAAGCCTACGCTCAGCACATCTCCCTCTAGCACGCCTCTTCAGACTGGCCTTTTCCTCCGTCCTTCCCACCTTCACTACTCCAGTGCTACGAAAGATCCTCACCCAGCCAAACATGACACCACGGCACTGATGGAACAGGAAACAGCATGGGGCACTACGAAAATTTGTCTTTCAGTCAGATTTCTCCCAAGATACCCTTCGCTCCCAGAGGCAATGTTTTTGTCCCTCCATCTTCCCAAAACAGTGCAAGGCCTGGCCAGCAAGGGTGCAGAGATCAGCAATGAACTTTTCAAAGAATAAGTAAGCTACGTGTGCTCCAGATGACAGATCCAACCCCTCTTCCTTCCTTGGTGAGGATTTGGCCTGCACAGACAGAAGTCTTAAGTTCTTGTTTCTATTCTTCCTCCTAGTATCCCGTCAGAGCAGTAGCATCTTTGGTGTCACTTGAAAGCCCCTGTGTCATTCTGTCCCAGGGAAGGGTTGGATAGGCTGGTCCATTTTCAGACACTGCTCCTGACTAAATGGACAATTGCTCCGCAGAGATTGCAGTAAACTATGGTTAGCAACTCACAAAAGTCAGCTCCATCATTGCATGGGAGCGAAGAGATAAAATATCACAAATGTATCAATTTGGCCGCAATAAAGCTATCATTCTTAGAAATGGGAGATCAATTTTAAATAATCAACACTGAGGATTATGTTTGAATTGACACCATGCAGTTTGAGAGAAATGTGCTAGTTATGCTTCCTCACTCCTCTCTATTCAGGGAGACTCTGAGGTGAAATTTAAATTAAGTGAGAGATAATATGGTGGGGAAAGTTGTTCGCTGCAAATCTTTAAATTGATTGAAACTGACAAATAGGAATATGGGATAGGGTCCCACTCTTGCCTTCTTGTGAGCCAACTGGGCATGCTCTAAGAGAAGAGTGTTTGTTCCTACAGTTGGTCTAAGCTGGTTATTAATGACACAGGACACACATCTATGGCCCTCATGAGCAAACCTAAATATTTCCTTCCTAGAATAAGAGTAGATCCTCCCACACCACAGAATTCACACAAAAAGAGAAACTTTCCCGCATGGAGTGCTCATTTCCTCTAAACTGTCTGTCTCTACAGCAGAAATAAACATGAACCCATTCCTTTGATACATCGATTGCCAACCGGGCTGAAGCCATGTCTGAAATTAGAAAATCCCCTCCCCTGAATTCTGAACTTCATGAAGACCAGATTCTAAGATAATTTATTCTACCATTTTTTTTCCATTATGTCTCTTATTTTTTTCAAAAATATAAGAGCTGAGTATCTGAAACTCTGCACAACTGACATTGTATTCCAGATATTCCTCTGTAGAGAGGGCTGTCTTCTGCACTGTAGGGTGCTAGCACCATCCCTCATGCCTAGCTTCTGCCCACTAGACGCAAGTGGCAACCCCAGCTCTACCTCCATTTGGACACCAATGACGTCACTGGACTATGCTAACTATCCCTGTAGAGAGTAGAATGATCGCTAACCACAGACATGTCTCTACCTTTTGTCCATCCTAGATGATTAAGTCAAAGTATGTAGAGAAAAGACCAATGCATCTGGGATTTTTAAGAGTTCTGATCTAATGTCTAACCATTTTTTAAGGGTACATTAAAACAAAGTTTTCCTTAAATACCCAACTGTGGCTCTGCCCTCTGTTAATTTCATATGCTAAACCACAGGGTGGAATTTCTAACCAAGTTTATAAATATCAAATGTAAAGGGAAATTTATTTTAAAAGTAAATAAATAAAAAAAGATAATGCTTAGGAAAGGAAAATGGAAAGAACTGATTCTATCACTGTCAACCACAAAGCAGATTTAGACCAAAGTACTCATGGTTAAAGCTCCACAGAGTGACTGGCTTCCTAACCAGGGACCCTGACCAAAGAAGTATCTGTTTTACAGTGCTTTGATACAGGTTGCAGCCCAAAGAAGAAACTTCAAGCCATCAAAGCCAGGCAGAAAGATGGGCCGGATAGCTCAGCAGTGGATTAAAGCTCCTGCTTAGGCAGACACAGGCGCCGGGACTGCGCTGAGATAGCAATTGAGACGGGGTGTAGTGGCACACTCCTGGAATCCCAGCGCTTGGGAGGCTAAAATCAGAATCACTAGGAGTCCAATATGTGTAGTGAGACCTTGTAGACCCTGTACTGAAATACATAAAAAATAAAAGAAAAAAAGCCAGGCAGAGCCCCAATTACCAGCCCTGCTCAATAGTCTACTAATCACAGTTCTATGATAAGGAGGCCTGTATGAACTTTAGGTTTCCCATACATGCATCTATATAGTTTGAGAAGTAGCATAACACAGTTAAGGATGTAGGTTCTGGAATCCAACTTGCCCTGATAGAATCTACGCCACTAGGAATTAACTCTTATTCGGTACAAAAATGTAAATGGAGATAATGGCAATACCTACTGCACAGGGTTATTATAAATATGTCAGAATTATTTCTACATTGGAAACAGTGCAACACTAACCACTTAAGATTTAAATGATAGCATTTGGCATTATTATTATTATTATTATTACTATTATTATTATTAGACTGTAGATGTTGGTCTCCCCTCCCCCTATGAGAAAGCATCTTTTAGCATCACTTAGAGTCAGAGAAAAATCCACACAATATATATTCCCTATCACTCCTCATCCTCCTAAGCTCCTGGAGGGCAGAGTCCACATCTGTCTACCACATCATGAGTCCTCCAGTGTACAGCACCTGGGATACTGAGATGCCAATGTACACAGTGTGAGTGCCTGGAAAGGCCCACATCTCATTCATCTCAGTAGAAACATCTACAAATCTCCCAGCCTCGATTAGCGCAAGGATTTGACTTTACCACAGAATCTGTGGTAGATACTTTTTGAGAAACACGTGAAAAAATATCTAAACAGTACATTAGAATTGAAATTCATTCAAGCCTGAAATAAACATGTAAGACAGCTGGGCAATTATAATTGGTTTACCAAGATGGGTTTTACGTTCAACTTTCAGGTACCTATTTATAGTTGAAAGGGAGGTACCACATAAGCTATAAATCACTCGCTCTACAATCCATAGGGAAAACCACTCGAGAAAAAGCCACCTATTGTGAAATAGTGACACTCTGTACCATCTCCTCTCCCATGCCCTGCTTCTCTAGACAAAAACCTAAAAATGACACCAGAATTTTTTCTCTAAAGCCACCACTGAAATAACTGCTCCATTTAGAGCCACTCTTGGTGGTCTCCAAGTCAGAAAAAAAATTGACAGAAAATAAAACAACAATAACAAAAAATAGAATGAAACAAGACCAAACTGACCTTTAAATTCTGATTAAAAAGAGAAGAAATCAGTCCTAGTAATACACTCAGCTTCTGGAATAGAGGATGAAACTCAGATTTATGAAGGTAGTATAAAGTCCCAGGTTCGTATACTTAATACTCAGGTTATTTCTCACCACAACTACGCCACACCTTAATATCATCTTGGTCTTTCAATGAAAAACCTGAGCCCAGGAAAAGTAGCACCCTGTCTCTGGTCAAAGCAGTCTCAATATTTAGCAATAATTGAGGTAGCTAAGAACTAGGAAGAATCATAATAGCATATGTGGTAGTTTGAGGTGCTTACCTTTGAGTTCCAGTTCTGCCATGCCTTAGGTACAGAACATGGGTGATTTGCTTAGCTTCTGAGTGCCATAATTTTTCATTCATAATCTAAGACAACAGCAGTAGTTCCCTCACATAATTGCTATAAGTCACTAATGACTAATATACGTGTGCTCTTATCAGAAAGGACAAAAAATCATAATGAATTATTTTATCTGAATGATGAATTAGAGCTCTAATGAAATCTTTTACACACAAGATAATTTAAATTTTTATGGAGTGTTCTCACAGAAATTGTATGTCTTTTGACCTTATACCTAGGACAGATGTGGCTATCCTTTTCTAAAGAGGAGAAAACCAAGTATCTGAGGGGCATTCCTATACATGCAATAATTACTCGTTTTGTTGCCTTTTCACTCTCTTTTCCTTTTGTTCCTAATTCTGGGTTCAGCAGAAAAAGGTGCATGATGCTGGTGGTGGCAGTGGTGGTGGTGGCAGTGGTGGTGGTGGTAGTGGTTATGGTGGTGGTATTGGTGGTGGTGGTGTGTGTGTGTGAGTGCGCGCGCCTTATTGTTTACTTTTGGTCATCTGTACCACAAAATCACTTCAGAGTGTACAGCATATACTTGGTGTTAAATTCAAAATCAACAAATTTATGACTGGATGAATGTTGCGTGAATGAACTACCCCAAGGTCTCCAGACCCCAAACCCAAAGACAACCCATAACCTGGATAAACTGCACTTCAAAGTGGCAGTCCTTTGTGCATTCATGGAATTTCAGAGAATGAAAAGATCTATGAGGCCACCTCTCAGCTAGCTCTTCCATTTCACAGAGGAGGAAACAGATGTTCAAAGAAATTCCATTGTTTGGCCAACATCATGTGGAAAGAAGCCAGGTGAGCTGGATTCCCTGACTCCAAGGCCAGTGAGACTTCCATTGTACCCTGGCATATTCAAAAGCAAAAAGCCATCTTGGCTCCTGGTTTCTTCCCTTAGCTCAAGCTGTATCAAGTGACAAAGTATAAACTTGAGCACCCACCACTACACATGTCATCACTTGGATTGTGAAGCAGCAGGAGAAGGAGCTTCTGCAGGGCTTTAGACTGAAAGCTTTTCAACATTAACACTGGCATTGCCTATAGACCCTGACTCCCTCAGCTGAGGACATCCTCTGTGTGCATATGAAAGATACAGGTGATGCTCTTAACTTATGTTAGTGAGTAGAGAACTCTTTCTTCTCACTGCTTTCATAAGCTTCCCATCACCCAGAGCTTTAATGTGGATACTGGGGAGGGGGGAACTGGCTGAGACACGAGGTCTAAGATAACTCAGGAAAGCCAGCTCTCAGCACCAGAAGGGGCCACTGGCTGGAAGGAAGGTCTTTGTTTCATGATGAAGTCAAGTCCCTCATGTTCTTTGTCCACATCAGCATATATCAAGGTAGATTCAGCAAATGTTTTAGTTTCAGCAAAGTGACACTAAGGGAGGAAAAATTATTCACTGACAGCTCTCCCAGTGAACATCTCTCAGTTGGCTTTTTTCGATGTCTGCATCTCAATGAATACTTGTCTCTAGAGCTCTAGATGCAAATGTTTCCATGTGCAGAATATGAAAAGAGTCTCACCTTATCTTTGCATATTGTTAAGCTCCAATTGAATGTTTCTGGTCTCACTACAGAGATCAGATTCAAGGTCCTCCTGTTTACAGCCTTCCAAGCGCTGGGATTACAGAAGAATGCCACCACGTCCAGTCTCATTCACCTTCTCAGTGCACCCTGGGGGAGGGGCCAGCATAGCAAGCTAGGGATTGAACCCCAGTCCCTACAGGCCCTTTAGTCCGCTGAGCGATTTGGCTGGCTTGTATGTTGCACTTTTTTTTTTGTAGAACTTATTATGCATGTGCATGTGTCTGCATGCATGTGCAAGTGCTCATGTTTAATGTAAGTCTCTCCTCTGAGAGGAAGCGCCATGTTTATTCTATTTATCATTGGCCCCAAATACAGTGCTAGGCTTGTAAATAAGTCCTAATAATTATTTAAGGATTAAGTAAAGAAAGGAAGAAATAACTGGATGTCCAAAGCCTCTCTTCTTAGGTTGAGCTCCATCATTTAATTAACCATGGGACCTTTGTTAAATTTTATACTTAATTTTGGAACTAAAAAGGATCTCGGAAATGAGCTCATTAGATACTTGCAAATCTCGAAAGCAGGAGAATCTAAAATAAAGCATATTTAAAAACTAAACTCAGAGCAGACACAAATCTTTTCTTCACAGGAGAAGTGGAGCGCTAGCAGTCCTGCCTGATGAACCCTCCTCCTGCCTCTGTACTCACCCTTGCAAAGGTTTCTATGGTTATTCTCATCAGTCCTCAGCATTTCAACTAGCATCTCATAGGTTGAAAACTACTGAACTAAATCAACTGGATCATCCTGTCAATGAGGAAAGTGGGATTTAAGAAAGGAGGGGATTCTGCCTAGTGTAAGAAGACCCCTGCATGGAGAAGTGGAATTAGTATTCAGATGTCCTGATGCCTAATCTTACTAGCAACTTTGCACCTTTCAACATTCCCAAAGAAACCTTCAAACTTCAGCTTGAGTTTGAAGCCAACGGTAGGTATTGAGGTGATGGAATTTGCTTATAAATAATCGATGAATACCTTTAGTTGCCTTATGCAGAATCACAAACAGTAATGGCTATCATCTGCAAAAGTATTTTAAAGACTCAAAATTGAAATTAAGAAGAAAGTAGCATCTGGCACTTTGAAAGGAAGGCTTTGAAGTTAGGTAGGTCAGGGTTTAGACCTTAGCGCCATGCCTTCCTGCGTGGGTGATCTCGCAAAACAATCCTTCTCCGTAGTCCTGTTTCTCCATCTGTAAATGAACAAGACACTCTCCAACTCTGAGAGGATACAGTAAGGAGGAACTGCCTGGCCCATTATAAACGCTAAATAAAAAGACACCACATTCAGCATTCTGCACATATGGCTCTATTTAGGGTCTTATATAAATGTAAGTCTAGATGACAGCAATAGCTTAAATGTGTTGATCATCTAAAATGGGTTATCAGTCCCCTTAAAAACATCACACTATAGCCCAAACCAGGACCTTCACTGTGTACATATCTTTGGGGCAACTAACTCTCCTTCTTGCACACAGAAAAGATATTAGTAAAGAAGAAAGAGATGCCTATAATCCTGGGGCATTCACTTGTGAGATTAGGGATGCATATCTATACTTTGTTTTAAGCCAGTCTCCTACTTATCTTTTTTAAGTTACTCATAAAATCAACTTTAAAATGAAAATATAAATTCTTATCATTCCAGTCTTAGCGTGTGCTTGAGAGGCTCAAAGGGAATAGAAAATCAGATAGGCACATAAGAGGTTGTTATTACTTTACAAAACACAGAGTAGTGAATCTAGATTTCTCCAACCTTCTCTATTCACCAAACCCAGTATCTCAAAGCTATACACTCTCATCATCAAGAATTTCAGGTAATAGAAGTTGCTTATAAATAATCAAAGAATACCTTTAGTTGCCTTATGCATAATCACAAACAGTAATGGCTATAATCTGCAAAAGTATTTTAAAGACCCAAAATTGAAATTAAGAAGAAAACTATTAGCTGGGCATGGTGGTTCATGGCTATAATCCCAGTACTCAGGAGGCTTCAGTAGGAGGATTGCTGTCAGTTCAAGGCCAACCTGGACAACATGTGTGAAACACACTTCTTTCAAAAAGACAAAATAAAATAAAATAAAATAAAATAAAATAAAAAGATGATGAAGAATAAAACTATTGTGTTTAGGTGACTTTGAAATAGTTCTTCCAAGGGGAAACCTTTGAACTAATCATTGAAAATTCTGATATTCTGCCCTATTTTCTTTTGGAAGAAGAA
>NDGN011186032.1:0-12735 GCA_002564285.1 Tympanoctomys barrerae | reverse complement strand
GAAGCAGGACAGTTCCACAGTATTCCTTTTCCTGTCTCTAACTTTCATTCACCACTCCATTGAAAACTGGCTAGTATTATGGAGAAGATGAATCCAGTCCCATACCTCCCACCAAATACTAACCTAAAGTCAAAGTGGATCAGAGATCTAAATATTAAAACAGAAACACTTAAATTGCTGGAAGATAAAATAGTTAAAACTCTTGAAATTATAGGTATTGACCAGCATTTTCTGAACGGAACACCAATTGCACAAGAGATGACAGCAAGAACCAACAAGTGGGATCATATTAGATTAAAAAGCTTCTGCACAGCAAAAACAAAAACTAAAAAGCAACCAACAGTGTGAAGAGACAACCTACAAAATAGGAAATATTTTTTTGCCAGCTACTCCTGAGGACTAATACCTCAAATATACAAAGAACAACAACAAAAAATGAGAACCTTATAGTGAGCCTTTCCCAATCCTTGTCAAGGCCTGAGAAGTTTATATTTGTAATTCCATGGAGAAGTTAGTGGAACTCCAATTCTACCATTTCCGATGCAATCTATGGTGAAAATAAAGACATTACGGCATATGTGTGGTTGTGGGGAGCCAAGAGGTCCTAAGTCCAGCTAAGATCATGGATAACTAGAACAAAGGCCTCAAACCAAGACCACACCTGGGTTTTATTAATTCATGAAGAAGGGAGTGGCTTGGGCATGAGTGACAGTGAGAGTGGTAGGAAATCTGTGAGTGCCCTGAGCTGGGCTAGGTGCATGGTCTGAAGAGAAGGACAGGCAGAGGAGTAATCTGCATAACACAAGCACAATTTGAGGTAGTATTTAATGTTTGGGGGTTGTTGCTTCAGCTCTGATGTGTAATCCTTTATGCCCTGGGAAGTCATAGCCTGTTATCTTGAGGCTCAATCCCAGCCAACAGTGTGGAGCACGGTCCTCCCTCCTGCCCCACTGACATATGTTTTTTGGGAGCTTAGCGGGTAGCGTAACATTGACCTGTCACCTTGTTTCAAATACTACACATCAGCACCTCAGCTGGACCGATTTGCATTGCTTAAAGCCAATTAAGGATAAGGAAAAGTCCTAGCCAGCTCTGTGCATATCAGTACACAAAAATAGGGCCAGGTTTAGCTACAATAGAGATAAGTGCTCTTCCTTCAAGGAGAGTCATCCAGGTGGTCTTCCACAAGAACCCCCAAAATAACAGACCAAGTAAAAATGGGCTACTGACATGAATAGATATTTCTCAGAAGAGGCACAAATGGCCAATAAATACATGAAAAATGTGCAGTATCCCTGGCCATTGGAAAAATGCAACACTGAGATTCCTTTTCACTCTAGTAAGAATGGCGATTATCAAGAAATCCAACACAATAAATGCTGGCCTGGCTCAGGGTAATGGGAGAAGGAATCCTCCTGTACTGCTGATGAGAATGTACACTAGTGCAACCACTGTGGAAATCAGTATTGAGATTTCTCAAAAAACTAAAATCAGAACCTCCACTGGACCAAGCTATTCCCCTACTCAGTCCATCCCTCAGATATTCCACCACCTCCCAATGGTGCCAAGGATGGAGCGTGGAACATTCAGACCTTCAGGGAACACTCCGGGACCTAAGTGCAGCAGCTCCTTTTTTTGAGTGTGGACTGAAACAAGTGATTTGTTTCTCATAAACGGGACACAGTAGGAGTGTTGGGCTGTCACCCGCACAGAAGAGATTGGATCCCAGGGTGTCTGGGTGGGTCATCTCTTTGTTTCTCTGTCCTTGTTGGCTGCTTGCTTGGATACAGAAAGCTTCTGGGTTGGAGAAGCTCATGTGGCAAGGAATGAGGGTGGCCCTGGACCAATTCCCAGTGAAGAATGGAGACTCAAGGCCTAATACCTGAGTGGCATGGAGACCCATCCTGTCCCCAGTAAGCCCCATCCCAGGGAATACCACAACACAATCTGGGGAGAGATCGTGAAGCGGAAAGTCCACTGAAGCCAGTAGATTCTTTGATCCACATAAATTGGGGATAATATTTATGCATTGTTTATTTATTTTTGTTTTATTTATTTGGTACAAGTTCTCGATACACAGCTCAAACTCACAGTGATCCTTCTTTCTCAGCCTCCCCAGTGCTGGGATTACAGTTATGTGCCACCATGCCTGGTTTCAGTGGCCAGCATGGCACACCCAGGGTTCCGGGGCTGGAATGGCATGTGGTACCGGGGATCAAACCCAGGTCCTTGCACTTGCCAGGCAGGAGCTTAGACTGCCGAGCTATCTCCTCAGCCCCAGACATGCATTATTTTATGCTGCTAATTTTATTTATTTATTGCCATACTGGGATTGACCCTGCAGATGCTCTACCACTGAGCCATAGCCTCAGCCCTTTTCACTCCATTTTGGTTGTGATATGAAGTCTCCATAAGTTGCCCAGACTGAGCTTCCACTTGCATCCTCCTGCCTTAGTCTCCCTAAGTGCTGGGATGATAGGTGGCCCCAGGATATAGGAAAAGAAAACAAATATGAGTCCTTATTAGCGTAAGAGAAATGTGTTTCTTTGCTTTGTTCATTTTTATTTAGACCCAAGGTCCTCAGCCCCCTTGCGTCCACTGGCTTGGCAGGTACAGGTGCATCCGCTAACACACACCCCCTCAGACCCGCAGGTTGCCTGCAGTCCTTCACTCCCACTCCAAAAACACGTAATCAGGATGAGAAATGGAAGGACGACATAGTTGTAATAAAGCTCTGCTGAGTGCCTTCTGGCTGCTGTTAGAACCATAAGTGCATTGTGAACTTCTGCCTAAACTCTGAGGGCCAGGCTGTGCCTGAGCCGGCTAGCCACGGGCTCCTGTGCACCTCAGGTAGGTAGGTAACTTGCTCCTGTGGCTCAGGTACCAGAGCCTGGCCCATGCAGGAGGCTTTTGTTATTTGCCTGTTCCCTCCCTCCATCCTTTCTCACCCTTCACTGACCCCCGCATCAAGAAGCTCAGCAGCTGGGGACATCTGCAGAAGTCACCCAGGACCTCTCAACCTTAACGGGAAGCAACATTTCAACCCTCAGTCTCCTCTTTCTTCCCAGACCCCCAGTGTTTCAGGAAGCCAAAGTGTGACACTATCTCTCCAATCTAGGAAGCAATAAAGAAATGTATTTACGAAGCAGCCTCCATCTAAGGAAGAGAATTTATGTTTCTTCATGTTCTTGTTGACAATAATAACTGATTGCTGCCTCAATGTGATGCGATATAATTTTAAAACTCTCCAGAAAAAGGATCAGAAAGCAAGTGGCAGAAAGATGGTATGGGTGGCGTGGGCACCTTTGGTGGGGCGGCTGCGTGGCACTAATGCCCCGGGGCGGTGGGGACCCAGCTCCGAGAGCACCTGCAATCTCATTTCGTTGCTTTCCAAGCACTGGGGAAGAAAAGCAATTTGTTTGCTCTCATACTCTAAAGATGAACTTCCCGTGCTCAATCAAACGTTATTATCCCAATGTAAGTCAATTTACCTTTGAATTTGAAGGCTATTTTCTTCCTAAATGGCTAATTATGGGAGATAGATGGCTGTAAACAGAAGCCTTCTCCTGGCTCCTCAGCCAGCCCTTCTCCCTAGACACCTAGGAGAGCAGAGACAGGAGGCCAGGCCAGCCTTGCCTTGTCCCCTGCCTGGGCCACCATCCCATGTGCTGTGTGACCCCATCTGTGTCCCCAGACAGAACCCTGCCTACTGCCACCCGCAAAGCTCAGTGCCCCTGCTGCAGCCATTCTTCTGTGTGCCTTCCCTGGCCCCGTCCCCCTCCTTACAAATGGGGCTGTCTCAGCTGAGAGCGGCCTCATGGGACCAGGACAGCGTGGTTTAGATGGGATCCTGTGAGTGCTGGAGATGGAGATGAAACAAGGTCACCTGAAGTGGGCTCTGTGATTCCTCAGCCGGGAAAAACAAAGCAACCCCAGGCGCAGTGGGCCTTGGCCTTTCCCAAGCCTGATCAACACCGGTGGCGCAGCTAATTGAGTGGCTGAGCTTGTTTACCGAGAGGGGGGTGGCACCCCTCCTTTTGTGCAAAACAAAGGCTTTCCTGGGAGCTGTGGCAGAGAGGTCGTCGGGCAGCATTTCTGTTTGCCTTTTATGAATGCAGAGCCTGGCTGCTGGCGGCCGGCAGCTCACTGTGCCTCACTGTCAGAGGTGGCTCAGTGGGCAGGAAGGCCGCGGCCCTGGGAGTGAATCAGGTCTGGAGGTGACAGAGCCTGTAGTGTTCAGGGTTATCAGCAGGAATCCGGCTCTCCAGCTCTTCTCCCAGAGGCCTGGCCTTTAGCCCTCTGCACTTTGGGCCTGGGCCAGAGAAGCCCTAATAATAGCAACTCCCCTCCGTCAGGAACTTCTCTGAAGTAGTCTGCGTGCCAGGCCTCATCTGCTTGTCCCAACCATCCTCAGCTTTGCCCTCACTTGACAGACAGGGGGGAAGCCCAGAGAGGTCAAGCGCTTTGTCTGGCGCACACAGGTAGTGTAAGGTGGAGCTGGGATTTGTGCCCAAGCCCTTGGACTTTGAAGCCTCTGGCCCCATCATTCCACCATTGATAAGTCACAGGAAGAAGGGTTGTGTGGCTTTGTGGTCAGCGTGGAAGCCCCATGCGATTTTTGGACCTGTGTCCTTCCAATTGTAATGCTCACTTGGGTTAGAGATAGCCCAGCAGACTAAGCACTTGCTTAGGCAAATACAGGGACTAGGGTTCAATCCCCAGCACCACATGCCACATCAGCCCCAGGCGAAGAGCTGGCCACTGAGATGCAGCTTGGTGGTAATCCCAGTACTGGGGAGGCCGAAACAGGAGGATCACTATGAGCCTAAGTTGTGTGGTCAAACCCTGTACCAAATACATTAAAAAAAAAAACAAACTCATTTGGACCTTGAAAATATAGCCTTGATAAGCACTTGCTCTTTCAGCTGAAGCAGTTGGTGGGGCTGGAGGGTAGGAAAGGGTGAGCTTTTTAATGACTGGTCTGATTAGCTGGGTAGGGTGGCATTTGCCTGCAACCCCAGCATTCTGGGAGGTTGGTGAAGGAGGTTCACAAGTTTGAGTAACTTAGTGGGACTCTGCCTAAAAAAGAAAGCATAGAAGAGAAGAGAAAACAAGCGGAGAAAGAGAACTGCTTTGTAAAGTTTAAGGCTGTGGTCAGTGTCAGCTTAAGGGGTGTGAAGACCACTGTAGGTCTGACCAGTGAGGCGTAGTGTGAACTCCCTTCTCTGTTAGCCTAGACCTAGCAGGGCCCTAGAACACACTTCCCAGGGCCCGCCCTGGTGCACCTGCAGGGGCAGAGTCTGCACAAGGGACTGTGCTTTGCACCAGGATGTACTGTGATTCTGAGGTTTCCCCTTTCAGTCACCCAAGCTGCGGCACCCTTCACCACGGGAGGGGCGATGGGTCCCCGTTTAGCTTAGTGCTTTGATTAGATCCATAAATTCCCATGGAACTCTGCCAGGCACGGGCAGGCAGACGGAGGCTGGAGCAGCCTGGCTCCCTCCTGGTGGCATCTGAGCAGCCCGGTGGGAGGGGAGCATCTCCCTTCTGCTGTGTGCAGCTCTGGCTCCTGCTGGGGGAGGAAGCAGCAGCTGCCCCGAGCCTGGGGAAGCGGGACAGGGCTGGGTAGATGCAAACGGGCCCTGAGGATGTGGGGTCTTGAGCGAGGGACGTGGCACGAGAGCAGAAGAGCATGGAAACCTCAGGGGTCAGCCTGGCTCTCCCCAGGCTGGCTGCTGGACGGGAAGGAGCTGCTGCGCTCTGTGGTCCCCTGAGCAGCGGAGAGCAGCGACACGGCAGCTGCCTCACGGTGGCATCTTCTGTCTGACAGTAGTGGCCGACACAGCAGCCACATGGGCGGGAGGCTATGCTGGGGCTGTCACCTTCCCTGGCCCTGGGGACAGGCAGCTCCGGATGGCCAGGCCTGCTGATGAGAAAATGCCAGAGAGTGGAGGGGGAGCCCAACTGCCTGAGTGAGCGCCCGTGCCACCCACCGCCCTTCCGGCTCACCTTTCAGAGGAACCTGAAGGTGCTCTGAGATGCCTGCTCAGCCAGGGAACGTCATGATTCGGGTCGTCCAAGTACTTTAAATCTGACTGCCTCCTTCCCTTTGTTCCTGTCTTTGTCCCTCTCTCCCCTCTATCCAAATGGCATTCCTTAATACAGGGTGAGGTGCCAGGCAGTGGGAGTCAAATGACTGAGCCCCAGCCCCGTCCTGTGAGCCTCCCTGGCACGGCAGCCACGTCGAGGGCCCCAGATTGACACAGAGATGCCGTGCCCCAAAGCCCTGCTTGCGAGTGAGGGGCTCCGGGGACATCCAGGTAGAAACTGTAACTATAGCCCTGCAGGTCTGAGACATTCTGCCCTGAATGACACCAGAACACTCCGTAAACACTAGGTGACCTGCGGTCCTTGCTCTTTGGTGGCACTGAAAGAGCCACTGTTTGTGAACGCAGCTTATAAGCCCACGTGTGCACGGCACCTCAAGTAACCCTCACCCAGCCTAGCATACGGCTGAGGGACAGAGCCAGGTAGTGCAGGCTGTGGCAGTGAAGGCTGTGGCAGTGAAGGCCATGGTGACTTGCTCTAGTATCTGTGCTACCTTGGTGGCCCAAGACTTCTGGTCTTCCTTACAGATACGTTCTACAGCCACAGGGGTGGGCAGCATGCACAGCGCTGTCTCTGAGGCTGCACAGACTTGAGGCTTCCCAAGCCAGCCCCCTGCACTTTGCCAGCCTTCTGTTTTGGGAACATAATAAAGGAACTTTGAGATGAGGTGAAGCAGAGAGAGAGAGGGCAGGCTGCACCTATCCAGGCACTGGGACCTACGATGGGCAGGCTCACCCGTGCTCCTTGCCCTCTCTGAGCCTTCTTGTGTCATCACTGGTAGGAAAGAAACCAGGCTTGGGCCTTTTCCCTCATAGCAGGACTTGAAGGAACAAAAGAAACGTGTACAAGTGCTTGCAAACCTCGAGGTGGCAGATGCACCTATTACCACTTCCTGAACCTCGGCAAAGATAAAGCTTGACAGAGGGGTGGCCCCAGCCCCTCAGCCCCCTGGGCCTGCTTCTTCCTCGGGATCTTCCTACCCTCTTGTCATTTCTCCCACTTTCCTTGCTCTTGCCCTGCCCTGACGCGCACCCCTGTGGCTGACTCTGTCTGCTAAGAGTCCAGTGGGCTGGAAGGATACGATTCCACCAAGCTCCATCTCCACTTGCTGCCTCCTCAGTCACTGCCAGGATTGTGGCCAGGTTTAAAGTTCTGGGTTTCATGCAGTCAATCAGGGACCTGCTGGGACCTCTGTCTCCAGGCATAGGCAGTGGGAATCATGGAGCACCCATGGGGCCTAGGCCTCGTACCACCTGGAGCTGGATTCATGACACATAGGGACACCAGAGAGAAGTGTTCTGGGGTCACTGCTGTAGGGGGAGTGATGCAAGGAAAGGGATGGATGGACGGATGGGTGCAGGATGCCAGGAGAGGTCCAGCCCCACTCAGAACCTGCACACAGGGCCCTGCTCGCCGCCTGCACCGGGCTCTTCATTTCCCAGAGACAAGCAGCTTGTTTTAATGTCTACTTGGGTTAATGAAAGTTGTCGGTTTCACTTAATAAGTACATCGCCCTTCTTGGCCATACACACCTGTCATGCTTGGGCCTGGAGCTGCACATCCTGCCTGACACTGGGAACCAGGGAGAGGGGGGCCGGGGATGTGGTCTTCTGGGGATGTGGCCTCCTAGGGATGCACCACCTTGGCTCCAGGGCCAGATCAGAGACACATAGGCTGAAGGGGATGTGTTAGTCTTCATGCCCATCCTGTGGCTCAGGGAGTGAGGTGCTTGGATTGTGCCTTTTGGCAGGAAGTGGTCATGCTGCCCCGAGGAGCACAGGCTGCGAGAAGGAACCCGGTTGCCCTCACTGTCTCTGGGGTCGGGAGTGCTGTTCAAGCTCTGGCCTTCCACTTCTTGAGATGATGATAGCCTCACGGGGCTGTCACGGCACTCCAGGACACACAGAGAAGACTCGCCCATCGGTTAGCAATCTTACTAAAGCACTGTTTCCAGTAAGACACGGAGTAGTACAGTGTTGATGAGCACAGGCTCTGGAGCCGCACTGCCCGCGCTTGGAATTTGGGTTGACGCCTACTGACCCCGTGATAGGGATGGGTGACTCGGCTTTCCTGTGTCTCAGTTTCCTTTTTTTTGTTTTTTTTTTTGCAGTACTGGGGATTGAATTTAGGACCCTGTGCTTGCCAGGCAAGTGCCTATTCTACTGAGCTATCTCCCCCGGGGCCTGTCTCAGTTTCCTAATCTGTAAAATAGGAAGACACAATACCTATCCAGTAGGGCTGTCATACAGACTGAACAAATGCAGGCTAGGAAGAGCGTTAGGAGAGAGACATAGTAACGGCCCATAAGCATTAGGAATTAGTAATATTAATTATTACTAGTTAGATTTCACAGGGGCCTTGAAGAATCCAGACTGCCCAGAAGCTGTCTTCTGCATTTTACATCCTCAGGTAGTAACAGGAATATGACCCTACACACTCCAGGGGTGATGACAGGCAGAGACCTGGACATCCACGGTGGGATGCAGGGGCAGAACTTTCGCCTAAATCTCCCAGTTGCATAATAACTTGGTTCAAGGGTGGCAGTGAGGGGAGGGGCCCAGCGGCCCTGTTGAACATTCTGGGAACATTTGTCCCCTTGCACTCCACAGAGGCCTGAAAACTGTCTCCATCTTCTGCACATGGACATGCTTGCTTTCCTCCACACTCTGTCTTTTTCCTTCTTCTTTCAAAAAGCTTAGGCTGATCAAAGATGGGAAAGGATCTAGGGGGAGGGGAAGGGCCCGGACTGCTGGCAGCTGACGCTTGGGAGGATAATGGGGAGGGACCAAAGTGGCCAGAAGGCAATTTCTAGCTAAAGTAAGCAGGTCTGAAGCCTGCCTGCGCAAGGCCTACTTTGCCAGGGTATTTAAATTGCAAGCCTGCATGTTCACCTCATTAAGCAATTATCCACTTCCAAGGGGGTCTCTCTGGCAGCCTGGCCGGCTGTGGGGCTTTAGCCAGGGCCCCCCAGGACGCCATGGAGGGTACGGGGCTCCGTTGTGGGGGTGAGTGGGGCCTCTTGCTCCCTAAATCCTGAGAGATGATGGAGGAGATGGGCTGAGAGCGGCCTACCTCCTCCTTCCACAGGGAAAACCGTGAGGCCCGAGTGGCAGGGGAGGGGCTTGCTCTAAGGCATTTCGGTGTGTTTTGAAACTATTTGTGCTGGTTTGACACGGATCGAGCTGTGTTCTGTTGCGGAAGTGCAGGACGGGAGAGAAAAGGCTGCAGGAAGCAGCAGTCCTGGGGGAAGAGGCCACTCTCGCTCCGGCTCTAGCCGGCCATGACGGTCTCCTTCCACTGGGGGGCGCAGCCTCTCCACAGGTGGGGCTGTCCCGCGGGAGTGGCAGCTCTGCTCAGGCGCCTAGATAAGCAGCTCTCCAGCTTCAAAGAACTATTATTGCTATTATTAATTGCTGGCTGTTATTATCACATAGGCATTAAGTGACTTCCTCTCCCCTTACAGTCTTAACACTTAAGAGCCTCGTCTAGCTTCAAGCCTCAAACTCCTTCCGCGATGGCCTTCTGAGTTAGCCATTGTCTAGACGGGGAAACTGAGTCCACGATGACTTCCCTAAGGGCAGAACGCGTGGAGCACGGGGGTGGCTCCCCTCCTCTTCCTCGTGCCTCTACCTCTTTGCGTTCAGCCTAGGAGAACCCACAGGTGAAGAGCGAGGTTCTCCGAGGGCCTGAGGGCAGCAGGGGCGACAGGGCAGGACTGTCGCTCGTCCTAGACACAAGCACCGCTGCTGGATGAGCACTGTGCCGGGGAAGGAACCCAAGAGGCACCCAGGGGCGCTGCCCAGCCCCACGGCAGCAACTGGGGCCACGGGGAACCCACTGCGGGCCTGCCGGGCCCACGCCTTAGCACCCCAGGCTTCGGGAAAGAAGGGCCAGAGGTGAGGTGTGGAGGGCGCTGCAGCCGGCGGGTGGGAGCGAAGGCGGAGGCAGCACGCGGGGGCGGTTCCAGAACCCCCACAGGGCGCCTCCCATCCACCTGGCGGGCTCCCGGAACAAGGTGCTGAATAACAAAGGCGCTTGTGAAATCTAATTAGCGAAGACCTAACTTCTGCCTTCCTACGCCGGCTCCTCCTCTAGCCGCAGGCTATCGAGCCGAATTAAGCTTCCTAAGATCACCTCATTAAATTCACTAACCTTGCTTTTCCGCTACATTTAGCCTCCGGTGCCCTTCCTCGGTCCGTGGGAGGCGCCTGGCTGGCGCTCTTCCAGCGCGCTCCCAGGCAGGTGTTTTTAGGGTTCCCCTCCCCTCCCCCAAAGACTCCCTTAATCACCAAGCTCTTTTCTTCTGAGCTCTGTAATCGCCCAGAATCACAAAGCCCTGTGGTGGCGGTAGGAGCCGCCTAGTCTCACCTGCACCTTCCCTGGCCCTGGGCACGGTGGTCCCCGGGGTGCAGGGAACTTGGCGAGGAGGGCGGCGGGGGAGAGGCAGCGCTGTGGGCCTGCGTGCAAACTGTAACCAGCGCCAAGTCGTGTGTTCCCGGCAGTGTGAGCTTCTGGCACAGGGTGACCAGCGCGGAGGAGCCGCGGGGACAGCCTGTGACCACGCACCATGATCCAGGCCGCTCACTGGGAGCCCTGGTGAACAAAGGAGTCGCTGTAGGTGTTAGACAAAACATTCAGGCCAGAGGGGTATTTGCTGCGGAACAGAAATGCAATGTGGTCACTATTACAGTACAGGGGAAGCGGGGAAATCTAAGTGGTGCTAGGGCTACAGTTACTGCCAGCTAGGACTCCACACATAAGGTGCTAAACTGAGACTCGGGGAGCACTGACTGTCCTTTCCATCTGGATGTATGCGTGTCCCTCCCGCTGAGCCCTAGACCCCAAGAAAGGGGACCAGGAGGAAGGGGGCATCTTCTGGAAGGCCAGCCAGGCTGCACAGCCACACCTGGGCGCCTTAGGTGGCTTTTTTTTTTTTTAATGTCTCGCTTAGCCTCTTGCCAAGAGAACTAATGCGTGTCTTCCCCCAGGGCTGGTGGCTCAGTTAATTGGACATTGTTTATGTGGCATTTATTATTTATGATTTCCTTTCCTCGGTCCTGAGTGTGACAACTGCGGCTAACTGGCCAGAGTTATTCCTGCCGTGCGATGTGTGCGAGTGAGGTCTCCTCAAACTACCGGAGGGATTTTGTATCACAAGGGGCTTCATTAGAGGCTCGGGCCAGGGCAGCAGGTGGGAAGGGGAGGGTGGCAGCTTTGCATCCCACTTCTTTCTGTGGGGACCTCAGGTGTTTGCCCGCTTATAGGAAACTCAGCTGGGTGGACCCATAAAGAGCTAGGATCTTGGGTCACTCTGTACGCAGGACTCTCCAATTTGCCTTCATATTGGGGCATGAACAAATATCAACAGTTTGTTTCTTGCTAGAGATGCTGATTTTATTGGTATGGCGGGGGGTGACTATGAGGCTCCCGAGCTCCCCGCTATGCTGCTGTGCAGCGACAACTGGGACTCACAATTCCAGCTTATTCCTGTGTGGCGTTTTCTAATTATTGTCAATAGCTGCTAATGTTAATTGAACACTTATATGACAGCCACAGAGATAAGCATTTTATGTAGATACTTTCCAGGAACCCTCAGAGTTGTTGGGAGATACTGTTATTATTTCTATTTTACAAAGAGACTGAGGCTCAGGGAAGTTGAATGGACTGGGGCCCAAGAGCACACCTTCATTCAGCTGCACAGTTTGATTCTAGATCCTGTGCTGTGAGCCGTTACACAACGTTATTCCCCACCTCTTTCTTTTTTAATTGTTCTTTATTTTAAAGAGAATAAAAAATAAACATTAAAAAAGATACAGATTCTCAAAACAAGATGACAGGAAATCAAGAATGGTTGTTATATTGCATACTGTTATCTTCAAAGTAGTTGTTCAGATTATCAGATGTAAGCATGTAAAACTGGTCCTCAAAAAATTAGGATGGGAGGTCCCATTTGGCTCAGCTGTTCCCCTTCTGGGGATTCTCCCAGAAGAACTGAGAGCATCACACCACAGTGATATATGTACACTCATGTTTGTAGCAGCGCAATTTGTCATAGCTAAATCTTGGAAACAACCCAAACGTCCATCAGCTGAGGACTAGAGAAAACCCACGTCTGCAACAGGAGAGCGTTCTCAGGAGGGCAGGGGTGTTTTGAGGCCCATCCGAACAGGGGTGAATGATGAGCAGTTTCCCGAGCAATGTTTCCTATTGGCGCATGAGCTTGTGAGGATCAAGGACAAAAGGGACATTTCTTCGATGACGGGCTAGCCGGGCCCACAATGGAATAATGAGCACCTTCTACTCACTCTGAAAGGGTTTTTGCCTTGGAAGTCTGTGGGCTGCAGAGTGCTCCACAAATGCAAGGCTCTGGTCCTGTAATCCAAGGGGATAAAGGAGCCAAAGCCAGAGAGGCTGGAAGGAACCATTTCTTCCTCCGCTGGCGTGTGAGGCCTACAGAGGGGCCAGGTAGGATTTGCGGGTGAGAGCCAAACTTCCCTTTGGTAATATGGAAGGTCTATCATCTCCAGTGGAGCAGTTTCTGGTTTGGTCATCTGAGGCTGCCTCTGTCACCTCCCCAGCTCCCTGCAGATCTGGACAGATGCTGGCACTGCAGGGGGCTGAGAATGT
>NDGN011185971.1:0-10116 GCA_002564285.1 Tympanoctomys barrerae | reverse complement strand
GTGCTTTCTTTGGATTTATGTTAATTTAAAAAACACTAAAAACTTATGATTTTTTTAAAAAATGGGTCTGGGTATGGTAATGCACACCTGCAATCCCAGCATTAGGGAGTCTAAAGGAGGAGGATCACTGCAAGTTCTAGGTGAGCTTGAGCTACAAAATGACTTCAAGGCCAATCTGAATGGCATAGTTGAACTGTGTTTGAAAAAGACCAAAGAAAAATAAATAAGATGCAGCTTATTTTTAAAATTTCTATTAGTACATGTTTGTGGTACACAATAATTATATTCACTATTATTGGCAGTTGGTACATGTATATAACACATCAATTCTTTTACTCCCCATTTCCTCTCCTCCTCCACCTCTTAGTCACCTTTTCATCTGCAAAAGACCCATCAGGTATCTTCTTAAGAAAATAAATTATGTTGCTGGCTACTGTGAGTATGCCACAAAATTTCTCTTCAGGCTAATGTAAAAGAACAGCAGAAGCCTTGAGGTAAGACCAAAAGAGTGGCCAAGTGATTGGTGACTGGCTACAAAATCTTGGGCAAATGCAGGAAATGATCCATTCCCCACGATATAAAATGAAAAAGCCAAACTACAGGACTGCCAAGTGTTATGAACAGCTCTGTCCAGCTAGCACTTTCATACTTTCTTATGATGCACCCAGTATGTTCATATCTGTCTCCCAGAAAACCTCTCTGCTTGTTTTCCAAATTTAGGGCATGAGTTTCTGGGAAGCAGAAAGCATTAGTCTAGTTAACCAGGCCCAAGGAGAGCCTCAACAAATTGAGATTGTAATGTTTGTTGCCAAAGCAATGGCTGCTTGAAGACCAAGTCTTTCTCATCTAATTTCTAACTCCAGAAGACTAGTCAAAAGACTTACCTGCTTCTGAGGAGTGATCTGCACATCCTTTTATAAAGCCATCTGCATGACTTGACAAGCCAATATAAATTGAGAGCATACACGATCAGTACCTCAAAGGGTGAAAAGAATGTACATAAAAACTGAAATGTAACAACTTTAAAAGATACACTTTCTAAGCTATGAAGGGGGTTGTTTTCATGAGAAATAATCTGTAGGAAGCATAAATAATTCTAGAGACTAGAAAAAGTACTTTCCAGTCACAATATAAATTGACTCTACAGTGCAATACTGCTTTACTGTATGGTACTGGTTTAAAAAATAAATATATGGGTAGGGCTGGAGAAGTAGCTAAGCACTTGCCCAGCAAGAACAAGGCCCTGGGTTTGATTCCTAGTACCAAAGGGGAAAAAAGAACCACTGTAGGTAAAACTAGTAAGAGGAGACTGGAACACTCCATAACAGGAGGTAAGAGGCTTTAATAGGGATGGATTGGCAAAAGAGACATAAAGGAAAAAGAAAAAAGACTCAAAAAGTATTCCTAGTGTCCCAAAAGGCAGGGGGCAGCACATCTCACCTCTACCAGCAGTATCACTGGGAAATTTACTAGGATACAAGTCATTGGGTCTTGCTCCAGACTGAAGGAATCAGAGGTATGGGAGTCTGAGTTTAACAAGCACACCAGGTGCTTCTTATGCATACACTAGTCAGAAAGAAAACAGGCCTGAGGACAGCTCACAGCTCAGCAAGTGCAGTTTTAGTTTAATCAGATAGTCTTCCTTCAGTTTTAATCTGTTGGTCCCAGATTTGGGGCAGGTCTTTCCTGGTGGAGTTAATTTTAACGGTAAATTAATCTGTAGAACTCCTTGCCATGCAATACCTTTCAGAATACTGTTCTAAGGAATCTACTCCCTATAATCGATAATTTCTTTCGAACATAAAATGCTGATAGGTAGGCTTCGGATGGAAAATGTTTATCAATGAAGATACAGCAGCAAGTTGAGTCTGCTGGCATCAGCTGTATTCCCAACTGTCTGGGAGGCTGAGGCAGGACAACTGGCAAGACTATTCTGGGCTATTTAGTGAGACCTTGTCTCAATATAAAAAATGCCAGCCCCATCCCCGGGGTGTACTGAGAAAGGGATTGAGACTGGGAGTGGTGGCGTGCGCCTATAATCCCAGCACTTGGGATTATAGGAGAATAAACAGAAGAATCACTACAAGTCTGATCTGGTAGTGAAACTGTGCACACCCTGTAGACCCTTCCCTAAAATACAGAAAATAAAAATAAAATAGGACTGGAGATGTAGCCAGTGTGAAGGTTTGGGCTCAATCCCCATTACTGCAAAACAAATGGAAGAAATACAATAACAAGAGAGTGCTGATTGGATGGAAGAAAGGAAATAGTACGGGTGAAACAATTACCTTAAGGACAGTTTAACATAACACTAGGGAAAAATGTTCATATTTCAGCATTAAAGACTCCTTAGCTCAAAATTCCATTTGGTGTTCGTGGTCTAGTCATAAATACTACCTATCTATAAGCATGCCATTTTTAGTGATTCAGCAACGGTAAGCCAAAGCTAACATAGTTTTCAAATTTAACTGAAAATAAAATATTGTCTCATGAATTGGTTTTATGGTTAATGGCTTTTTCTTCTATGTTTTTAGACTACATGTACCAAAACCACAGGCCGGCAAGATAGCTCAGTGGACTAAGTGCCTGCTTAGGCAATCTGAGGGACTGCAGTTTGATCCCTGACATCACCTGCTGAGCTGGTCACCACAACAGGGTATGGTGGCACACACCTATAATCCAAGCACTGGGTAGGCTGAAAACAGGAGGATCACTACAAGTCTGAACTGCATAGTGAGACCCTGTACCAAATGCATAAAAATAAAAATTAAAAAGCCATAAAAATAGCTAGGTAAGCTTTTTGTCATTAATTTTTGTACTGGCTTATACTTAAAAACCTGTCTAAACTTAGTATTTTCTATTATTCACACACACACACACACACACACCCCACACACACAAAAAAGACATGTTCCCTGCTTTCCAACTAGGAGATGACTCAAGATCCCTATTTAGCTTTGACATTTAAAAAATTCTGAGATATCATTCTTAAAGAATTCATAGAAAGCAAAGAAATGCTTAAAATCCTTGATGAACACTCAGGTTAGAAACCAGGCTTAGAAATCAAAGTCTAAATAGTAGGCTTTGATACAGATAAGTAACTTGTGCATCCTTAAAATATTATTGTCTAGAATGAATTTGAAAACCACTTTTAATATGATTATAAAAATATATATAATTGATTATAAAGCAGTATCTTGGATTACTGAAATCTTTTTCTTTCGATTTTCTTTATAGATAATGCTTTAACTGCCATCAATATATCTAGTAATTGAATTTCAAATAATTGAAATATATTTTATTCCTGAAAAGTATATACAACTCAAGTCATAAAATCGCCTAGCTAAAATAGGAAAATAAATGTAACTGTTTTGTTAAAACAGAAACATCAAAATGCCTCCAATATACATGTCAACATTAATTCAAAGATATACCCCATACAGATGAACATTTCTATGCAAAATGGCCTTACAAATACTGATTTTAAAACATAACTTTTAAATATAAGTGTTACATTTCCCAAGCAGAGGTACCTGTAACAACCAAACTAATTGTAATTAGGAATTTTCAAGAAAAGAGAAATCACAAAACTCTTGAGGTCTGCTAACCCATTATTCAAGGACACTCTCTTATGTGTATTCTACAAAACAACTACAGAGACTGATTTTATAAAGAATGACTTCTGTGGCCTAGTGGCATACTTAAATGGAGATGGACTGAATTTTAAGAGAAAGAGGTAAACTGCTAACTTGGTAACTGACTGCTTCTCAATCTTTGCTATTCTAAGGTACAGTATGAACCTTAGAATGCAGAATGCAGTTCTCTGAACAGATCTGAAACTATTTTTCTTGGGAAATCTTTTAGAACTAATGATTTACAGATCACCCTGTGCAAAATGTTACTCTGGAGCATGAGTTTTCTTCATGTGAAAATAACAATGTATCACACTGACATATGGTTAATCTCAGATTCATGTTAGTTCTTCAGGTCTATTCCTCATCTCTGATCCTTTTCATCTATACCAAGTGGTCTCTGGCTAAGTCAATCTACCTTTGTTAAGCAGTATGAGTTTATAACTTTATACAGAAAGCTAGCTGTCTGTACTATTAGACTTTTTTTTCTTGTAGTGGGGATTGAACCTAGGGCCTTTGTCCTGAGCTATACTCCCAGACCTTTTTATTTAATCTATACATTTTGGGACAAGGTCTAAGTAAAAGTCACTAAATGGCCCAGGCTGTACACAAACTTGTAAGTCTCCTGCTTCAGCCTCCCAGAGTACACCAGGATATCTGGCTTATTTATTAATTTAATCCACCTGTACTCCAGTGTCTTTCTTGTTCATAGAGACTATTGTAAAAGCAAGTTATGATCCTAGGAGCTCAAAGTAGAAATGAAAAACTGAGTAAAGTATGATTATATTGTCCCTGCTGTTATTTTCCCAACAGTAAGAACACAACATATAAGCACAAAGTGTGTAACATTTGTACTATATACATTTTTATATACTATCTGGAAAGTTTTTAATTAATTAACTGATGGTATGCCAGCAACACTGTCTCACTATGAAATTCTGTTCCCCAGAAATGCTCCATCTGCCAGCAGGATCTCAAGTAAATTTCAAACCAGCAGTTGGCAAAATATTCCCATACCCAACATTTTACATGGAACACAAGTTAGAGATGCAGCTTAAAACTGTCCTGAGAACCAATCAATTGTATGCTAGTAACATGAATGCATTCAATTAATCCTTTTATGTTAAATTTGCTAGATGAGCAGTTTAAATAATACTTCAACTGTTGTGCTTTAATTCTGTATATATCTATTCTGTTCCTAGTTTGTTGGCATCCAGTACAGAATTACAAAAGCTTGCCAGCTGGTAGCTATAGCAG
Organism: Tympanoctomys barrerae; assembly: GCA_002564285.1. Classification (NCBI taxonomy): domain Eukaryota; kingdom Metazoa; phylum Chordata; class Mammalia; order Rodentia; family Octodontidae; genus Tympanoctomys; species Tympanoctomys barrerae. The sequence goes on along the minus strand of NDGN011185971.1, from coordinate 5,227 downwards.
CCCTTTCCTAACTTGGATGGAGGTTGAAGTTGAAGCTGAAGTCCACGAGCCTCAAAGAAATCTAAAGCAAGTTTATTACTATGAATATATAAAAATTAAAACAATAGCTAGCCCACAGAGCTTTTCATTCAGAGAAGTACCATGTGTATATGCATTATATAACTGACCCGTTTCAAAGAGGTTAAAGGGATGAGTGATTAGATTAAGTAAGTAATTAGGTTTACATTCCCCTCACCCACAAGGCTGCCACTGTGTCTTATAAAGGCTAATGAGAGCCAAATTGGCCCTATTTAAGTTGGCCATTTAACTCTTACTTCTTGTAATCGTAATACTGGTAGGGTACTCTTGCATATACTTTTTTTCTCTCTGTGAAGTTTCTTGTAGGCAATACTTCATATAAGGAGTAAATAAGTGTACAGTATTAGTAACAACACACATAACCTATGAGTATCAAACTTGTTATGATCTTAATCATAAAGGAAAGCCAGAGAAAAAGGATAATTATTATATCAGATTCTGTAACTAAGTTTACAGTTAGGGTAATACTTTGAAAAGCTGAATCCAAACCACCTAGTTAAAAATTTTATTTTCGTTCTAGTATATCAGTTTCTTTCCTGAAATAACAGCATTTTATACAGCTATTATCATCAGTAGTATAGTGTACACCTATAAAACTGCTTTCCACCTTGAATTTGCCAGAGCCGTTGGCTGCCCACCGCCCCTGCCTTTCACTCTCTGAGCCTCTTTGTTCTTTCACTCCTTAGCTTTCTAAAGTCCCTAACACTTACTTGAGCCTGACTGAAGAGAACAGCAAGTGAGCAAATGAAGCATCCAGCCTTCCTGCAAACTGATCAGGCCTATACTAATCTAGCAGTTAACACGCCACCAGTTTCCCTTTGCTGTCATTCTTAATGCAACAATGTCAAGGACACGGCCACTAAGAGACGACCTAGGATTATACAAAACTTATCCAGATTAATATGCTTATTCTATCCCAATACTTTACTTCAACCTTCTGTCCGTAAAAAGCCCCTTTTTAGGCGGTTGGTCTTCCTTATGTGATATGCCTGATATTCAGAGGAGAGACTTCTCATATCTCTTTCTAAAGGCACCTAAAACATCTTTGTGGACTGGTTTTCACAGTGAAATATGCTTTTTCACAGGCATCAAGTGATCTATACTGTTCAAATGCTGTCATTAATCTCAAGTGTCTCTTGAAGATTGCTAAGAAAGCAAATTGAAAGTGGTTTCGTCACAAGAAATTCACAGGTGAGGTTAATGCACATACTAGTTAGCGTGATAGTTGCTCTACAATACATACCTATTTCAAAATATGTTGTCCATGATAAATATATACAGTTTTGTCAGTTAAAAACCTTTTCTGGTTTGTTATGTTTTCTAGACAGGGTCTCATTATGTAGTTCAGGGGGGCCTCGAACCAGGCTGGTCTCAAACTCACAGTGATCCTCCTGCCTTGGCCTCCCAAGTGCCAGGATAACGTGTGCACCATTTTGGCTAGCTATCAGTTAAAATTTTTTAAAGACTGAATTTTCTTCATTAATTCCTTGATTTCTATGGAAAAGGGGTGAAGAGTGGTCTGGAGTAAGGGGCACTAAAATTATTCTCCAAAACAAAGGAAATCAACTCAAGGATCCTAAGTAACTCTAGGTCAACACCATTAGGCCAGAAACCACTGTATGCAGAGCACTCTGCTTCATATTAAAGGACACACACAAGGCATGCAAAACATAATGAGACTACATTAGCTGAAACAGTAGCTAAAACCAAGCAGATAGCTGGAACCCTAATCTGTCACTTAATAGCTGGCCCAGGACAAAGACAAAGGTATCTGAATCTATTTCTTCATTCTATAAATTATACAGAACTAATGTGAAGATCTGAGATTTTATATAAACTACCAGGCACAGTCTCTGGAACATGGCAAGTGTTTGATGAATAGCAGCTATAAATTTGTTTTTATCACCTGTCTTGAGGCAGCTGAGAGCAAGCAAGCATGCATCAGAGATAGTGGAATAACCTTTTTCTTCTTAAACCATTATCTGGAAGAGTTAGAAAGAGGAGAGACAGTTGCTGCTTGAAGGCAATAATTTTCAAAACTGTACTACACAGTGGCCTAGTCTAGTCAGCTAGAATAGCTGTAGCTAAAGAATCTGGAGGAAGAGTTCCCCTGAGCCTCTGCGAATTCACTAAGGACAAGACAAATCTTTTTTCTTATGACTGCACTTTTAAATCAAAATACAATGTGAGCCACAAATGTAAGCCATATACATCACGCTTCTAAATTTTCTAGTAGCTACATTATAAAATGACAGGTTGATTTTAATATTTTAGTTAATGAAATAGTAGAAAGTCCTTTCAATTTAATCACAATTTTAAAATTGAGTTATTTTACATACTTTTTATAAGTTTTCTGAATCTACTGTGGATTTTACAATTATAGCACATCTCAGGATCAGCCACATCTCAAGTAGTCAATAGCTGCATATAGCTAGTGGCTATCTTATGGACAATGGAGTGCTGTAATTTTGGCAGCAAACCTAGACCCTGACCAGAGTTTATTCTACCTAATCCCTGCTTCACAGGTTAGCCTAGTCACTGATGGTGAACCTTTTAGAGCTTTCAGTGATATAAACAACCCACCACATGCATGCCATAGACTTTTTTTTTTTTTTTTCGGAACCAGGGATTGAACTCAGGCCCTTGCACTTGCTGGGGAGGCGCTTATTCCACTGAGCCATCTCCCCGGCCCCATACCATAGATTTGCCACTTCTGCTCTAAATTCTAGCCACTGAAACGCTCATAAATCTTTTTCAGGCTGCCAACAAAATCTAGTTCCCTAGTTTACTCTAATGGTAAGAGACCTATGTATCAATAGTTCAGAAGGCCAGAAATATAGCTCAGCAGCACAAGCACCTTCCTGGTAAATGCAAGGTTCTGAGTTTGAGTCCTAATTAAAAAAAAAAAAAAGTTCACAGTGAGTCATGACATCTACACAAGTATGCAGCTAATAATGGTTGGTGGGAGGTATAGAAACTGGTGGAGGAATGCCAGTTGCATCATCAACATCGTGTCCTGGTTGCTCATTAATAGAGTATATACTAGTCAGTATATTCCTTGAGAGGAGTCACTAATATAGAATTTTTAACCATTTTAAAAGGGTGCAGGGGCCGGGGAGATGGCTCAGTGGAATAAGCGCTTCTCTGGCAAGTACAACGGCCGGAATTCAATCCCCGGTTCCATAAATAAATAAATAAATAAATAAATAAATAAATAAAAGGGTGCAACTCTAAGAATCTATCATTTCTTAAGTATAATGATATTCCATGTATTTAGACAATATGCTGTTCGTAATGCTAAAATTATTTAAGTACAACTTAATTGTACGTAACTTTCAATCAGGTAAGAAAAGTCTGTATCACATGGTTTGCTTCTCTGTCATTCAAAAGCTGCTTTCAAAGTATATCATAGAAAATATAACCAGATTCCATTAGCAAATAATTGGATTTTCAAATGTGACTGATTTTCAAGAACATTAACAGAGATGAAATCTACACACTGATGAGTATAAAGGTTTGAAAACTTTGTATATAATTTAATCTATTCAGAACTTCCATGCTTTCCCATACTTCAAGATTTCAATTTTCAAATAAATTTGCAAAATACATAGCAAATCAAATACATGTAGTTGAAAACTCCTGCCTCCTAAAAAGAGCACACATCACACAGCTAATACCATAAAAAGTTCCCATTCTATCGAAAACCATGAATTTATGCCAATGACTGAATGAAGACAATATACCATTTTCATTATAATGTGAAGGAGTCACCATTTATAAGTTTTTATTCCAGTTTCTCAATGTTATAATCATGAGAGCAATCTAGTCTGTAAAGTGACCTTCCAAAATAGATGTAAAACATTAAATTCTAAATGGTAATAACCTTTCTAATAAAACTTAAATAAAATACATATCTAGGAAATGCATATACTACAAGAAAAGATTAAAATTTGCTTACTGAAATTATTCTCTTAAATAATTCAAACAAATGTAGAAACAAAGATGCTACTGACTAGTGGAGTAAATACATGGAAATATAATTCATTTTTTACTATTTAAACAATGCAGAGTATGAATAACTCTACATTGTTTTCTGAACCTTTCAGATAATAGTCCTAAATCAAAACCTCAATTAGGAGTGGGGATATAGTGGTAGCCTGAGTAAAGTCCTGGGTTTGACCCAACTACAGCAAACAAACAGCAGCAACAACGAAAACCTAGTTCAATTATTCTGATCAATCACTGAATATCCAGTCAACTTAGTAAATGGACTATCTCCTTAATACATTTCTACGCTCCTCTTAGTCTTATCTCCTCATTCCTTTCTCACAAGAGAAAATGTAAATAAGATGCAAACATTTAGCAAACACATATTGAGAACCAACTGTGTAACAGGTACTATATATGTGACCAAAATATATAGTAAATGTTTATATTTTTAAAATTACAGTAATTTTAATCCCTTTCAAAATAATCTTCCTTGCTTGAAATACTCAGGCCACTTAGCAGTTCTAGAAGTCCTCTTTTGTGACTGCCTATGAGATGTGACCAAAAAATATGGTGACTATTGCTGCTGCCTGCCATCAAACAAAAAGGAGACTCATGAAAACATCACAAGTGCATCCTTGTCTGCTTTAGTTACTGGCTTTGGCTCTGACACTGTGTGACTTGTGGCTCTTCCCCAAAGTCAAAATGACCATGAAAAGTAAACACGCTGAAAAACTCAAGACATCAAAACAGCCACAACAGCTCAACTAAAGACACTCTTTAACAAGTACTTCCAGAACTGCCTCAAAAAGTAGCAAAAAAGATGGAATAAGTGTATTTAATGGGCAGGGGAGTATTTTCAGGGAGATTAACTGTGGCAAGGTACTCTATCTATAAATTTTAAAACCAGAGACATTCCCTGTATTTTCCAATCACATCATGTACTTTACATGTCATCTCATTTAATCTTCATAGCCATGTAAGAGAGATATTCCATATACTGCATTCTACCCACAAAGAAAATAAAAAGGCTCAGAGAATGCAGCCAACTTGTTCAGGGCAGGATGCTAAATCAGATCTAATGTCAAAATTAGTCCTTTTGTATTCTGAATATGGGCTGCTTGTTTCGTCATACCAGTTGCTGCTATGTGGATGTTCAAGA
>NDGN011185949.1:0-10004 GCA_002564285.1 Tympanoctomys barrerae | reverse complement strand
GGATTGAACTCAGGCCCTTGCACTTGCCAGGCAAGCACTTATTCTACTGAGCCATCTCCCCGCTCCCCTTTTCTCTTTTTTTAGGAAAATGGATATGCCTTATGACCATAATGTTAAGTGAAATAATCAGACACATAAACATTGCATAATTTCTCTTACATGAAAGAACTCCTAAGTATAAATAACTTAGGAGCAACGAAAGAGACAGACAATAGGAAGCAGGAAGATATCTGTGGTAAGTAGGTAGGGGATCTTGAGATGGACGAAGGGTGGAAAGGAGGGAGAGGGAAAAAGAATTAAAACACATTATGTGCATACACTTATTTCCCACAATGAATGCCTTTTGTACTACAAACATGTACGGGTGCCTTTTGCTCTCACACACAATGGCTGGAGAGAAGACTGAAAGCAATGTCTCCCTTCCTTCACACCAGGGCCACAATAAGGCATCCAGGTACTTGTACACAACCAGCAGGTGCACCAGCTGGTCACTACCAGCTGCCATTCTGCATCCATACCTAGGACCTGGGCTCTGTGGTTTGCAGGTGGAGGTAGGACTTGGTAGAGACCAAGCAGTCTAAAACCTTTATCATGAGATTTATCGGCACGGACTTCATCTATTTAAAAACAGATATTGCCTCGTTTTCTTTCCTTTTAGCCCAGGTGGATGATGTAAGACCTTGCTGCAAGGCAGGGAGCCTCAGAGGCTAGTACACTGGCCCAAGACGTGTGGTTCCAAAAGAGTTGAGCCAGGCTGAGTACATGTACTGGCTTGAAGAAAAAAATAGAAATTTGGGGTGTATGCTCTCATCTCAAATTCCTTTCATCTATTGGAGGGCAAAGCTCGATGGTCAGAAAGGCACAGAACTGCGAAGACACAATGCACACTGGGAGATCTCTTGGAGGCTTCTGGGGCCACTTGGGAACTTAAATCAGTTAAATTTGCTTCTGCCCTAGACTGAGAGGGGGGTGTGGCTAATCGGAGCTGTTATTTGTAATTCAATGCTTACCCTTAGGGACACTGCCAATGTACAGCTTCTGATATCTTGACCCCTCCTCCTACACCCAAATGTGATTTATGTTTTTTTATCCATTGAAGTTATTTTGCGAGACGGACTTTGGGGGAGCTGTTTTTTTTTTTTTTTTTCCATTGCCAGTTCTAACAGTGACACCTGGTGGTAGCAAGCAGGAAGGTTATACCCAGCCCCCATTCCCCCAAGTTGCAAGATTTATGCCCCCTCCTTACCAGGCATATTCACTATATAAAAGCATTAAACTGGAATGGCATCTCCGTTCTTACCATTTATAGCCTTGGTTATATCAACCACCCCCTGATCAATTTCCATTTCCAGAGTTTACAGCCTGATGTAAAAGCCTGCCACAAAGGCTGTATTTAATATGACAAATTAAAAAAGCAAACACAGCCTTGGTTATTCGTTGGAGCCACAAAAAAGCAAACAGGAGGAAGGAAAAAGCAAGGTGTAGTGAAAATAAAGAGAAATTTTCACGGCGCAGCCAAGTTTGTCTGTGTTTCAACCCGATGAAGGCCTCTGAGGTCCTAACCCTCTCAACCCCATGGGGCCCTGACACCTGCTCCAAAGTGTTGCGTATCCATCTCCTCACAGAAGGTGGGAGGCCTCACAGCAGGCCCCTGTCTACACAGGTTCCTTAGCCAGCCCTCTGGCTAACAGAGGAGCAGGGAGGGGAATTTAATACCTGTGAAAGGAGGCAGTCACTCTGGGCAGCCCCGACTTCTGCCGACTCTGAATACTCGGCATGGCTTTTTGTAAACCCCAGCTACACGGCTCGGACAGAAAGAGAGCAGATAGCTTCAAGGGAGACTTTCCAAGTGCGCAGACAGGCTTTTCCTTGGTCAGGGATTTGGGGTAGGAAGGGAGGAGAACTAAGGACAAACTGGCTGGACATGGGGACTCCATCCCAGGCAGAGACATGGCTTGGTCATCAGCATCTGTGACTGCTTTAGTCCACCATCATCCTCTGCATAGTAATGCAGCTCACAACGATGCCAGGTTTCCTGTTGTCCTCAGCTTCTTTTCTCATTTAGAGAGCTTATTAATTTCTGAATCAAGATGCCAAATCAGCTCTTGATCAAGGACAACTCTGTCCCCTCAACTCAAAAGCGTCCGCAGATGACATGAATGTGAAGCAATCAACCTTGCACTTCCTCGCCTGCTCCCTGCCTGGCAGAGGGAGTCATCTGACTCAACCCGGAGTAGAATGCAGTGGAGCAAACAAAGGCGCCTCCGCAGTCAAGTGGTCAGGCTGCGTGTTCCTCCTCCTGAACCACCTTGAATACCAGCTCAAGACTCAGCAAGGTCCATTTCTGGGCTTAATTGCTTTCAGCCACAAAAAAAGAGAATTAGAAATGAAAAGAAAATGAATTGAGAATATTAGCTTGTTTGATGGGTCTAAACTTGAAGGATGGGATGCAATGGTAGTAAAAAAAAAAAAAAAGTAGAATGGTGGTAGTTAAAAAAAAAAAGTACAATTTCAAAGAATTGTGAAAATCAGGTCTTTGCAACTTTTGGTTGTAACAGGCTCCTTAGGCTCCTCAAAGTTTACTTAAAGATAAAGCCATCATGTTTGTGGCTGCTCTTTAAATCACCCAGCAATGAGCTTTGGGGCACTGCCCAAGGAAAACTATTTTACCCCAAGTTTGTTCTTTTAATGCCTGGGGATAAGAAGCTCCGTGGGACACACATGCATCCTGTGCTCCAAAAACCATGACTGAGCCTGGGCCTAAGGGATGTGATGGAAAAGGGACAGAAAGAAAAAGGCTACAGTGGAAATCAAGAGTAAAAAATTGCAAAGACAATAAATCAATTCAAAAAGATATTTCCACCACTCCCAGGGTTACAAGAGAGCAAGTCACTTTCCCTATTCCAGTCAGAGCAGCCATTCAGCTCCTTGGGCAATGGGGTGAGTCCCATCTCCTTCCCCAGCACAGATACTCAGGGCACTGCCTCCAAATGCCTGGCCCTGTCTCCACACTGCTGGGGAACATGGAGCTGGAGGGCAGATAGCCCGGGCCCAGCGCAGAACAGGTGTGCAGGGCAGCAGCTCCAGGGCGATGCTGCTCTCAGCTGGAAAATGAGCTGGGGAAAGGCCAGAGTACAGTTTGGGATGCCCTCTGTCAGAGTTTTAGTTTATGGGAAAAATCACTTAGTACTCAGGCAACTAAAAATAGCTTCTGTTAGAAGCACTGTCAAAAAATCCTGGAAATTAGTCACATAATTTCAGAATCAGAAAAGGCCCACTGAGTGACTCTTACTTTTCTTTGCGTGATGGACTGGCTAGGACTGGATAAATGGTTTAAGTCTCCAACCTGGTCTGACTTTCCCAGCCCCCACCAGCCTGCTTGCTAGCAGAAGCACTGCTCTCTGCAGGGAATTCAGCTCAGCCCTTGGCCAACACAGGAAAGGAGGTAAGACAGGACAAGGAATTTTGCAGATCCTGCGGGCATCTGGAGACACCCAAAAATTTACAACCGATACTTCTAAGGACTCAGCCCACTGAGATGCAAGACCGCCAGAAAACTTTAACCACAGCTGTTCACTGGGATCTTCCAGCCTAATGTTCCATCTTCTCTCCATCTCTATAAAAAGGACACAATTCTCTTTTTGAGGGGTGGAAGGTCTTACCATGCTCTCTGCCTGAACCCAGGACAATAAATTCCATACTGATAGGTTCTGACTCTAGTATGAATTGCTGATTTATTATGATGGTCATCTAACATGGTTGAAGCCCTTAAAACGACAGCTTATCATCCCAGAGACCGCATCCCCCACTTGTTCACCAACCTAGCCCAGGGTGGGTGTAACTTCCTTTCACCTTTCCCACCACCACAGGGAAGATCCCAGTCAGCTCCTCAGCTATTTCTAAACATCCACCTCAAATTCCACCCCTAACAAAAGGCCATAAAAGTCTCATCTCTCTCCCCCTTTCTCTCTCTCTCTCTCTCTCTCTCTCTCTCTCATGTATTTGGTACATGTCTCAATATGCAGCTCAGACTCCTAGTGATCCTCCTGTTTCAGTCTCTCCAGTGCTGTGATTAAATGTCTGCCCCCATGCCTGGTCTTTTTTTTTTTTTTTTTTTTGGCAGAACTTTTGGGGATTGAACTCAGGCCCTTGTGCTTGTCACTTATTCTACTGAGCTATCTCTCTGGCCCCACCACACCTGGTCTTGGTGGCTGGTTTGGTGTGCCCGGGGCAGGGTAGCATGCCATGTGGCACTGGGGATCAAACCGGGTCACTGCGCTTGCCTAGGCAGGCGTTTAGTCCACTGAGCTATCTCCATGGCCCCAAGCCTTTTTGTCTCAGGTCAGAGGATCTGCCATATCAGCCCTGGATCCTCTTTGAGTTAATAAGGGCTTCTTGATCCTTCCTATTTCTTTACTGCACTGTCGGAAAACCCTAACACATAGCATGTTGCCTTTTACACAAGTCTGGTGGTCTCTGCTGTTTATGTATGTTACAGTATGGACTCTAGAAAGAGGCATGTATGTGCCTGATTGAAAACATATCTAATTCTGCATATACTTTTTTATGACTAAGACCCTCTGTGGAGTCAAGGTTTTAGAAGTCAGTAACCCAGTGCTTTGTTTTACCGTAGAGGGAAGGGAGACCTGGGATCCTGGGCTATCAGGAACAGGACCTGACATGGCTCACCCTCGAGCCAGGAGGGTGCTGGGTCCCCTCTAGCACATGGTCTTTCTGTCTTCTGCCTCTATAAAATTGTTGTGGACGTTGCAGAAGAAGAAAAGATTACTTGTAAAGGAAAATGCACTTAGTAAAAATACCTTTAGAGTTGACACAGTTCAAGAAATCATCTTAACCTGGCAAGGAGAGAAAGGAGGGCAGAGATGCTTCAGATCTGCTTGCCATTAGCAAATCATCTATAATTTAGAACAAACATAAAGAGATGCAGGTGATCAAGCAGACATACCTCCTGGCAGCCTCTTGTAATTTCACGGGCTGTTTGGTGCTGAGGTAAATCAAGCAGGCATCAGCCACTTTATTCAGGTCACCCTCACCTGCAGAGAGGAAAAACAAAACAAGCACTGGTCCTCACACTTCATTTGGGATAAGCAGTAAGCAACTGCTGTCTGGGGAAACTGGAGCAGCTGGGCAACATTCCCTGAGCTCTCTACTCTGTCCTGTGAGTCAGGAAATGCATGACAGATGGACAAATGGGGCCAAAGATGGAAGGAGATGACACGCAGGGAGGGGAGGGGCAAGAACATGAGGCAGGGGTGAGACAGGACTCAGGGATGCCATCCAGGTGAGGTGAATTGGTACCTACCTAAGTCCAGTCTCTCACAGAGCGGGCCCAGGCCCTGCAAGACAGCCAGCTGCAACTTGAAGGCTAGTGTGTAAGAGTAAACTGGTCCAGCCCTGGCACTGATGGGAGCCTGGGTACCTAAGGAACCAGCCAGCTTTGGTAGCACATCTTTGCAGAACCGGTTCCGAAGAAAATCACCACACTTGCCTCCCAGGGTGCACAAAACCTGCAGAAACAGTCCCGATTGAACAGTTCCGACTTGCTGATTGAATATCAGCAAGGCAGTACGAAGACTAAAGAATGCTTGGTGATTTAATTCCATCTAGGTCTCTACTTGAAAAAAAACAAAACAGAATTACTGCTGTTAATTCCTTGACCATGGTTGGTGATTCTGACAGTTATGAATTCGGAGGTCTGTGCTCCTCAGGCTCAGCTGCTTCTAACCATAAATATAGATTACATGGAGAATAATTCAGAGGAATCTTGAGTTGGATGAGTAATATGATTAATACCTTGATTTTCCTCCCTTTTTTCATTAAAAAAAAAAAAAAGCTTAAAGCAGTTCACATAGATTATCTCCAAAATCACCCCAACATCCCTTGAGAAAAGACTTGCACTTTTAACTCTAGCTAGCCAAGCAAACACAAGAGCTAAGGCTCAGCAGCAGCGCTCTGCAGGCATGGGGCAGGTGAGGAGTGAGGGAAGGAGGCGGGAGGCTGAGGGCTCTTCCTGATCCCAGGCCAGTCCCTGGGGCTGCAGTTGACTTCTGTTCCCTCTGTTCAGCCGTGCAATCGCTTATGTACATCACTCTCATTCTATCTTCCACAACAGGCAGTTTCTTTACATGTCTCATTTTAAACTTTCTCTAGCAGAACATATTGAAATGTTTTGCCCCACTGCACAGGACTGAGTATAGACTAGGAATTTCTTTAAAAATCCAGTAAGCAAGGCGGAGCCAGCACACAGAGCTTTTGCCCACTCTGCAGAGGAAGGCACTCGTTTAAAGTCCCTCGGCTGGATACGCAGGGTTACAGACCTCAGGTGTCATCAATGTGCACGTGTGTGGAAAATACAGCTTCAGTTTTGGCACACACAGCGTTACGGTTCTCCATTTTTCTATGCTTGATATAATTTTAGATAACTTATTAACTTTCATAAAGGAAAACACCACATCTGAGTAAGATTTAATAAGACCACCCTCCTTTTCTCTCTACACAACACACGCTTGTTATTTTCTACATTTTGCTTTGGAAAAAATATTAACAATTTTATGTGTTTTGAACAGAAACTGATAAAGTTTCTAGTATATGCTGAAGACATAGAAAATCAGACTTCTTTTGCCAAGTACATTCATTGCCTTCTCAATTTCATCCTATGTCCCTACACATCTTTTTTCTTTGCCTCATCCTGCTCACCCCACTTCTGATTTATGTTAGCTTGCCAGGGTAAATGTATCTCTGAAGGATGCTGGAAGTGCTTTTTAGAATAAGGAAGGACAGAAATAAATGAGCTAAAATATATGTGCTAATATGAGCCAAACTAAGGGAGAAAAATACCTTACATTTCTAAGGGCTTTTAGCTTTCCAAAGCACTTCAGCAGAGTCCCATTTAATTCTTGACAGCACTGTGGGGAACACAGGGAACTATAAGGGGTCGGGGTTCAATCCCTGGCACCACAAGCCATGTCAGCCCCACCCCCAGGGCATGCTGAGATGGTGACTGAGGCAGGGCATGGTGGTGTTCACCTGTAATCCCAGCTCTTGGGAGGCTGAAAACAACTGGATCACTACGAGTCTGATCTACGTAGTGAGACCCCTGTAGACCTTGTACTAAATAAAAAGAAAGTGGGGTGCTATTCCTGAACACCACCTGAAAATGGGTGGTCATGGGCTTTGCCCAGCTATCTGGCTAGACAGAGGATGTCCAGGGCTACAATGTGTGTGCCTTCGCCTTGACTTCTGGCCAGTGCAATGAGCATGAGGGTGAACTCACACATGTGAGTTCTATTACCTGCTAGTTGTATGATCCTGAGACACTTCCTCAACTTCTGATCTTGTTTCCGCATCTACTGAGAATGGAAGTAACAGACTCACCTGCACAGCTGTGGGATGGGCTCTGTGGGGGGAAATGCCAAGCTCACTTCCTGACACACAGGAGACGCTCAATAAATGCTGGTAGCTCTTTGCTTTTATAGTTCACCCTGACTCAAATGCAACAGCAAAGTGATATTTATTTTCTTTTTTGTGCTTTTCTTACTTTTCTATACTTTAAGCTCTGTGACATTGCAACCAGACAAAAAGAGAAGCAATGCAAAAAGCCCGGTGAGCTCCGTGTTTATGATGGATAGTGCAGCAGCAATGCAGTACCTTGAAGGCTCTGAGGACTGCCAGGGGGTCATCATTTGTGAGTCGGTGCACAAGTGAGGGCCAGGCCCGATGAACCAAAGGCAGTAGCTGGTTTTTATGTGACTGCAGAACAACTACACATAGACCCAGCACATCTAAAACCTGAAAGAAAAGACAGGATTTCAGCAGACAGTAATGATTTGAAAGCAGGTACTAGGGATCAGGTCATTACTTAAAAAATAAGATTGAGTAATAAATTAACAGAGTAGCTAGTTACTGAGTTCTGACTATAGGCCAGGATAGTGCTAGGGTGACACACAAGGATGAAGTACGCAGGCTTCCTTGCCTTTAAGGTATTTACGATAATAGGATAAAGACCTTAATTAGGTAATAGTCAAATAAAGAGATTACAATTATAGTACGTCAAGGAAGAAAATAAAAGGTGAAATGCAAAGAAACTAAGGGAAAGAGCTAACGCATGGGGACTGCTGGGATGGCTTTTCTGGGGGACAGCTTCTACCAGACATAAAAGATGAGCAGATGAGCAGTGTGAGCTGACTGACACAGAAGGGGTGAGGCAGGGCTGGGCCTGGATGGGGCTGAGTCTTTTTATTCTGTATTAAGTCAGTGGGAAGTCACCCAAGTGAGCAGGGAAGTAACATGAAATGATTCATGTTTCATGAAGGTCTTTCTGGTTGCTGAGTAGAGAAAGGACTTGAAGGGGGAGAGAAGTGAGGTGGCCCTTTAGTAGGTCACAGCATATGTCTGCATGAGAGGAGCAAAGTGATGTGGCTACGTGGTAGTGGGAGAGGTGGAGGAATGAAAGGACTTGAGATCTGTTTTAGAGATGAAATGACTTAAATTGCATCCTGACTGCGTGTGTGTGTGTGTGTGTGTGTGTGTGTGTTTAAGTGAACTGCTTGGGTACAGGCATCACAAATGACGGGGAATGGTGCCACTGAGAGGGGTGCAAGTGATGGATGAATTGAAAGCAGAAAGGCTGGGTGAGATTCAAGTCCTGTGATTGCTCTCTGAAGAGGCCAAGCAGACCCTTGAGATGTAGATCAATCTCACAAGAAAGGTTTGGGCTGGCCTACATGTAAACTAACTTCTTATCTTCCCTGAGAATTTCTTTCTAGGTACCACACATCCCAAAGTGCACTGAACACATCTATATTGTAGGTAGTGGTGAGTATGACTACCGATGTGGGCATTATGAGGATGAACCAGCCTTCACGGGGTACATGAGGTGCACCCTGGAATCAGAAAGGAAGAAGTGGAGTTTGCCAACAAGAAGCCTTACAGGGAGTCTTCTATGCGTGGGTCCATACCAAACGGGAACAGAAGAGCCCCTGTCCTTGGGAGGTAACTCATAAGACAACAGTGGGGAGAGCAGAGCAGTATACTGACAGTGGCCCTGGTATCACTGGCTGGCTTTTATTTGAATTTTGTCAGTAACTGGACAAGTTGTACTGGATGTTGCTGATTCAAAGCTGCACATTTTCTCCTAGGCCTGTGTCCCTTTGCATGGCTGCTCCTGCTTTAGAAATGTTACCACCTCAGAGAGGTCTTCTGAGATGACCTAGTCTCAATCAGAATGTAAGCTCTGTCTTGTTCAATATGGTTTGCTAAAGAGTACAAATGGTAACTGAAATAATGTGAATGTTTAAATTTTTAAAAACTTATAGTAAAAAAACACATTGTCATGATCCCCTCTCAAAATATTCCCTCTCTTCAAAACACTTATCCCCTCATTTTTGCCATTTTCTGAAGTGGTTCTGGAAGTCCTCTGTTGTGAGTGTCTTTACAAGATGTGAGAAAAATACAGTGTTATCCAATGGAAAGGCAGACTCAAAAAAAAAAAAAAATTAGTACATTGTTATCCACTTCACTTACTGGATCTGGTACCATGAGACTTCTGGCTCTTCCCCAGGGTCAAAATGCCCAGGAAAGATAAACATTTTCAATTGATTCAGGGCGTGGAGGAATCCACAGTGGCACCACCAAAGACACCAAAGACTTCTAGGACTGATTCAGAACGTAGTAAGAATGATATGTGTTCTCAAGGCAAGGGTGAGTATTTTGAGAGGGATTAAGGGCAATGTGTCTTTTACTGTAATAATTTTTTCATATTTAAACACATACTGTATTTTTTAATTTTTGATTTTTAAAGACAGGATCCTGCTATGTAGTTCAGGCTGGCCTTGAACTCATGGTGATCCTCCTCCCTCAGACTTCTCAGTGCTGAGATTACAGGCATGTGCCCCTTGCCCTGCTCACACACTTTATTTTTTAATTAGTCCTTGAACATATGTGAACCACCATTTTCTTTTAGCTTTTTTTTTTTTTTTTTTTTT
>NDGN011185945.1:0-13710 GCA_002564285.1 Tympanoctomys barrerae | reverse complement strand
GCTCTGGGGCGAGGGTCCACAGGCCCGAGCCCTACAATCCCCCAGCTGCCCACTGTCTACCAGCCACTGTTGGTTACTTAACGTGCAGCTCCAGCGTGCATTTATGCAGCCACCACCCAGCTGCCATCCACACCTGATGGTCCTTCTTCTGCCACCCAGCCACCACTCAACCACCCGACGCCATCATCCACCATCAAGGACCCGATGTCAGTCTGCCACCCGCCTTCCGCCCTCCAGCTGCCATGAGTCACGCCACCACTCACGATTCCATCTCCACCCAGCATGCTGCGCGCCCCCATCACCACACTCTCAACAGCCACCCCCCATTTACCCAGCACCCGAACATCATGAAAATCCCCACTATTCATTAACAGTTCATATATCTGCCGCCCATCCCAACATTGCCTACGAGGTAACAGTTTACCATGAAATATTTGGCCACTGTGTTGGGTGCAGTAGCACAGGCCTCTACACCCGGCTACTCAGGGAAACTGAAGCGGGAGGATCACGAGTTTATGGCCAGCCTCGAACTTTGGATAACAGTGAAATCCTGTCTCAAAAAATAAAACAAAATAAAGAAGGTAGGGATGTAGCTCACTGGCAGAGTGCTCCTGAGTTCTACATCTAATCTGAAAACAACTATCTACCCATCTGCCATTGATATATGCACCACCAGCTATCTAATAGTCAACCATCACTCCATCATCTGTCTACAATCCACAGATCCCGAGTTCTTCATTGACCTCCACCCAACCGACACGTCTCTCACAGTTATCCCTCATTCAGCACCTCTCCTCCATTCTTGTTTCTCCAGCTCCAGCTCCTACTGTCCACCATCTGTTACCTCTATCTACCACATATCTATCCACCAGTGTCTGTTTTGCAATAACACCCTCCATCCACCCATCCATCCACCCATCTATCTGTCCATCTGGCTGCAGCTCACTATGCATTCCAAATCTACCCAAGTATCCTCTACCATCTGTTGATGTTCATCCATTCTAAGAAAATGATATTGATTATTGTGCATGGGCCAAGCGATGTCCTACGTCCCGAGGACAGAGCAGTGAGCATTCATCCACCAGGATCCACTGACCATCATGTGCCCCCTCAATGTAACATCCTCATCTGTTTTCACTACCCATTCGCCAACTATTGCTCTGCACCACGAAGTCCTTTCTGTACCATATACCACTCACTCCCTTCCATCCACCCACTGTCTCGCCACGTTCTGCCCACTCACCTTCCCATGTGTTCACTTCTGAATGCAGCCTTCTACTACTTAACCTTCAAACATTTGCTAGCTACCCACCATTTCCCCACCCAGAATCCACCCATTCATTATCTGCCCACATCCACCTTCCATCTATATTTCCAGGGGTAATCCACACCCCATTATCCACCCAGTTAGCGAGTGTCCATTTATTTGCCACCTGTTCGCCATTCGTGCACTCTAAGCCACCATCCAGCTTCATCTGAAGCCCACTTCATCCGAGCCCTAGTAATTTACCCATAACTCATGATCTGTCCTTCAACCCTATACCTATTAACACTTATCCTCCTCTATCATGCATTCTTTGTGGATTGATCCATCCTGATCACCCCCGTATGATTTGCCCACCTTCCATCTAAGCCTCCCTGGCTCACCCACCACCCACTGCCTGCAATTCACCTGCTACCCACACTTCATTCAGTACCCCTCAGCTCATCATTGATTCATCTCTCCATCTGTCAGCTTACAATTTAGTCATCATTACTTAAACAACAGCCTCCGTAGAGATCTACCATCTTCCATCCACCTGCCATCTGCTGCGCTTCCAGCTCTTACCAACCACATCCTTAGGTCCATCCACTCCACTTACACTCTCTCTACCATTCACCAACCACCCATCAATTAGTCCATGTACTCACTATTCATCCAAGCCCTATTAATTTACCCATCCCTATCTTCCACACTCACCTACTATTTCATATTATATTCTTATATTTACAACATTCATGAGCACCAGTGAATGGGTCTATTCTAACCCTCTACCACCCATTTCCATCACCATTCTTTGGCTCATTGATTGATAAACTAAGCTTTCATTTATTGACAACTGTTACTATGTGTGCCTGTTTGTCACAGTCAGTGGGACACAGTCCAGGTGTCTGGATGATGTAGTTCAGGCAGCTACCTGAGGGAAAAGATCCACCATGTGGGTGGCCCTTGCCAATGGGCTCCTGGCCTGCATAGAATAAACAGGAAAGAGGTGATTGTTCCAAAGGGGAAGGCCTTTGGACATCCATCTAGCTTCCAGCCTGGACCAGGCCTGCCTCCTCAATCCCTGTGTTCTCTGGGTTCCCTGCTCGCAGGCTGAGCAGGTGCTGGCCCTGGCGCTCCTAGGAGCACAGATAGCACTGAGCCTTGGGCTGACCAAGCTCACCTGCAGAGTGACACACCCATTCCCACTGACCCATCCTCTAGGGAGCCCTCGTATGTATCAAGTAAACAGTACATACTCACCATTTGGTGCTGGTGCTGGGTTCTGGATTCACTAAAGTGAATAAGGCCCAATCCAAATTCATGGCCCAAAGATCCAAAAGGATTAAACAGCCAGGCATGTGGGGCACACCCGTAAGCTCAGCACTCTGGGAGGTGGAAGCAGGAGGGTTGCAAGTCTGACCCCAGCATGGGCAATTTAGGAATAACTTAGCTCAAAATAAAAGAAGGCTGGGGACATGGTTCAATGTGAAGACCCTAGGTCTGACCCCCAGTACTGAAAATAAAAGTAGGGGTCAACAGGTAGAAGAGGGGGAGGTCAGTTTAGAAGTCTACGTCGTGCTGTAGCATCCGAGCCTCCGTCTCTGGATAAGGACTAGCGGCGCTCTCCACACAAGGGGGAGGCAGGAGAGGGTGCCCTACAGGTCAGGAGAACCTGAGGGAGGTGGGGAGAAGGGAGGCGAGCCTGGAAAGAGGCGGCTGAGAGTGTGCAAGGTGGCAATGCCCAGGGAAAAGCCAAGTCCTATGCGGGACAACAAGTGCACTTTCCCCACAGGTGAGCACCCAATTGGCTACATTCCTGGGGGGAGTCTGGACTGCACGCTTTGGCACCCTGAAAAGGCTCAGGGTCCCAGGGGTGCCCAAGTGGATCAGAGCCTGGACCTGTGTGCACTGTGGCCGCAGGGTGCCGCTCCACTCCACACCCAGGCCTGTGTCAGGCCCTACCCATCTTGCCCAGACCCCAGACGCCTGCCTTCTTGCTTGTGCTGCCAATGTCAGCTCTCGTCCAAGGTATTAGTGTCAGCTAGGTGCCAGCTGAGGAGAGGCTTGCAGGTCTCTCAGCGTTAGGGCCTTGGGCCTTTGCTGCCGCTGGGTGTCCTGCACGTCACTGCGGGGTCCGTCTGAGCTTCAGCCTCAGACTCCGTGTCTCCCTCCATCCTGCACTGCCCAGGCGTCCCCGCTAGAGACCGTGGAGCCCAAGGTGGGGTGGTGCGTCCTGGCTACACTGGCCTTGGCTGTGTGTCCTTGGGACGATGCACTGCACGAAGAGTAAGGGCCACCCCTCTCGGTGTCCTCGGCTGTGCTAAGTCCGCAGCGACCCCTCACCCTCACCCCTCGCGACAGCTATGTGAGCTCTGCACTGTGCGCACTGGGCTGGAATGCACAGGGCCGCTGAGTGCAAACCTGGCTCACGGCCCCGCGTGGGCTTCTGTCGCCCTCTGGTGGCTCCAGTGGGCAGTACATCCAGGCTCCGGGCGCTCCCCGCGTGTTCGCCCCATGCGCCGTGGAGGGGCCTGGGGCCGGCCTCTTGCCCCTCATTATTGCGCCTGCTGCCTGGAAGGCGCGGGGCGCGGGGGGCTCCAGTCTCCTGGCTAGACAAAGCTTGTAGATGTAAATAGATTTCGGAGTTAAAAATACCCTAGTAAGGGACTCCTCCTAGGCCTCTGCCCGGACAAGAAGTTGAGCCTGGACTTGGCCGCAGTGGGGCTGCGTCCTGTCTACACGCTCGCGGCCCGCACAGCACTGAGCCCCAAGCCCCTACCCCCGCACCTCTGCCCTGGTCCCTTCTCTGCATCCGACCCCAGGACAGCGCAGGCTTGGGGTGAAGGACGGGACGAGGGCAGGTGCACAGTCCTGTGCCACCCAGTGCCGTCCCCTGGTTCAGCTGGGTAAACTGAGGCTCAACAAGGTGAGGCTAGTTTTTTTTTTTTCCAATAAACTTAATTAATAAAAAAGATTAAAAGCAATAAAAGGAGAAGGCAAGGCTGGCCAGCCTCATGTCCAGGCGCCGCGGAGGGCGTTGTCTCTGTCGCACAGATGGGGAAGTCGAGACCTGGGCGTCCCTGCTCCTCGAGCAGAGCTGGACCTGGCTAGAGTGAGGCAGGATTTCGGACTGGTGAGTCCCAGGCTGCAGATGGACGGCCAGGGCAGGGCAGGGCAGGGGACAGGTGACCTGGACGGTGGAGAAAGAACCCAAGGACAAAGCTCCCAGGGGAGCGACAGGCGGAGTGGGCGTTGCCCAAGGCCACATCCGCCCAGGTACAGGACGGGATCGTGGCCCCGCCTTGGCCACCTGATCCTCCTGCGGCCCCGCCCAGCCCATCTGGTTTCCACAAGAAAGCTGGGCCTGGCTTTCTGTGGGTGACTGGGTGCTCTCCAGGCCCCCCCCCCCCCAGGATTCAGGACCCCTGAACCCCAGACACAGCCCAGTCACACAGCCACGAAAATCCAAGCCACTCAGGGAAGTTGCTGTCCACAGAGGTGGGAAAGCCCCAGGGACATGGGTGACAAATGTAAAGGGTAAAGGCCACACCCCCATGTGCCACTGAACCACACCAAACCGGTCTGGCGATGGGGAGGGGGGAGGGATGGTGGAGTGGGGAGTGGGGTGAGCTTTTGCCCTTCCTGGGGGCAGGTGCTACTCAGCACCTATGTCTAGGTCTCCTCCTCTGACCCTCAAATAGGAGGTTGATCATCCCCCCTTTTCTAGAGGAGAAAACCAAGCACAGGGCTGATAAAGCCACCAGAGCCACAGAGCCCAGTGCAAGGCGGAGCTCCGTGTTCAGAGTCACCTGGGCCGGCTGTGAGCCTCCTGCTGCCTGGGGTGGGGGATCCAGGCTCCTCTCCACAGCCTTAGAGGCACGCGTGGGGCCACACCCCACTGGAGGCTGCTCATGCGCTCTTCCCTGATGCTGAGTCACCATACAGCTGGAAAGGACAGAGCTGACCAGCTGCCCGGGGACCCCATACTCCTTCCATCTGCTGTGGATATCACAGAGTGGGTGTCACACAGGGTCCAGAGTCTGCCATCCCCAGTCCTGGAGTGTCTTTCTGGCTGGTGCAGCTTGGTATCTGGTGAATTCTATGTGCCTGGGCTGGACAGGTGGGGAGACTGCCTCTCTCACCTGGGCCTGCTATGGCGGGGGCAGGGCTTGTGCTAGGCCAGCATAGCAGGGCCACAGGGTAGGGCCTGCCAGCTCCATCCCGCCCAGCCTCGATGCTCATGTGCAGCCAGAAAGAACAGCTGCCCACATGTGACCCTGGGGTGGCACATGGCCCTTCCCTGCAGCCCCAGCCTCCAGGACCCATCCTCCACCCAGTCCCTCTAGCTTGGCAGGTGTCCCAGCCAGGCAGGCCAGCATTCCGGCCTGGCATCCATCCCTAAAGGCATGGTGACACTGGCCAACCGTGCACAGAGTTGTCTAACAAGCCCAGGGAATGGGGGGTACACTGAGCATGGGGGTGGGGCGCAGGGCCAGAAGCTCCAGTGAGGCGCCAGGCCCCTGCTGACCTGCAGTGCGGATGGAGGACCCACCGGCAGGTGGGGTGGGCAGGAGTCTGGGTGCTCATCTCCTCCTCCGGTCGTGGTCCCCGTTCAGCAGATGATGGAGAATCTGCTCAAGCCGCGTTCGAGGGCGCGTGGGGCCCCAGAAGGGGATGCAGGACCTGGGCACCCCCGTTACTGTCTTTGCTCCTGGCCTCCACCAGAGCGCCAGGTGCTGCCACTCTTTCACCTGGAGCTTATGCTCTGAGAATCGGAAAGTGGTGGGGTGGCTGGAGGACAGAGGGTCCTCGCCCTCCCTTCTGGGCCCCATGAGTCCATTTTGGGCAGGTCATGTGGTCACACCATCCTGGGGGCCTTCTGTGCCCAGGCCTCTGCTGGCCACACAGGCTCTAGGAAGTCCCGCCTCCCAGCTTGCTGCATGCCCTGAGGTGGGCTGGTGCCCATTCTGAGCTTGCCTTGATGAGCAGAGGGGAGGGACAGGAAGGGCTGGGAGGAAAGTACTTGCCCAGAGGCCAGTGGGAGAGTGCTTCTTCCTGGACCCCGCCTTTGGAAGGAGCCGCTTTGGGGCAGGGTGGGTGGTGAGTGGGCCGGGGCCTGCCTTGGAGCCTCAGCTACTGGGTCTCCCAAGCCTCAGTTTGCCTGCTATGAAGCGAGTGTGCTTTCTGAATGTCCCTCTTCCAGGTCCCCTGTGCAGTCCAGCCCAGTGCGCACAGTGCAGAGCTCAGGCGCAGAGCATCTGTAGCCCTGTGACGCCTCCATCCTGACTTCCGGCCCTGCCTCCTCCCCTCCCGACCAGCGGGCACAGCATGCTGAGGGTGCTGGAAGGGAAGTCCCAGGCCAGAGGGCCCTGGGCCAGGCTGGGAATTCACCCTCCGCCCCCGGAGTGGAAGGGCAGTGCAGCCAGGAAGGACCTGTGTGGGTCCAGGCTCCACTTCCTACAACTAGAGGGCTCTGCCGGTCCTGCGCCACTGTGGCTGCAGGCTGCACCGCGACCTTCCTGAGCCTGAGAGGAAGAGCTGGGGTCTCGGCATCCGCAGTGCCGGGTTCCCGAGACCCTGGGCTGCGCAGCTTCCTGCCACAGCCCTGGCCAGGGGCAGCAGAGACTGGAAGCCCGTCTCCTGCCTGGACAGATGGTTGGCCTTTGGTGGGGACACTGTCAGGAGCCCTGAGGCGTCTGGGACTGAGCGCCCCACCTCTGGCCCACCTTCCCTCCCTGATGTCCAGCAGGGTCCCCTTGACCTGCACCCATGTGTAGCAGATCGAGGTGAAGATGGGGGCAGTCCCAAGACCTGGGGCACCACCAGCTACTTCCTGTGCTGTCCCGGGGGCTCCTATCTCCTCTCCTCCATCACCAGACTTCTTGCCAATGCCTCCCTGGAATGACCTAATCTGGAGGTGCCAGTTGTTTCCTGTGGGGCCTGGCAGGGATGGATATTTGAAGCTATATTTACTTATTATTTTATTTATTTATTTTTTAATGTATTTAGTACAGGGTCTACAGGGTCTCACTATGCAGATCAGACTGGTAGTGATCCTCCTGTTTTCAGCCTCCCAAGTGCTGGGATTACAGACTTGTGCTACCACGCCCAGTCTCAATCACCACCTCATTGCACCCCATGGGCAGGGCTGGCACAGCAGGCCTGGGATCAAACCCCGTTCCTGCATCTGCCTAAACAGGTACTTTAATCCACTGAGCTATCTGGCTGGCTCCTGAAGCTGTATTGTAAACCCATGTGCCCCGCTGCCATTCCAGCTCTGCTGGGTTTTTTCCCCAGCTGGCTCTCCCCCGCCAGGGGGCTACTAGGGTGTCCTGGGGGAGCCCCAGCTCCATAGGCCTCTATGACAATGCCTCCCCATCGCACTCCCTTCCCGCATCCAGCTCCCAGAGGAGGCGTGCACCCCTGCACCTCCTGTGCACTGACCTTATCGTGTCACTTCCTTTGTGTCAGGCCCTGGCCTTCCAAGTCCTCAGCATGGGGAGCTCAGGTGTTGGCAGTGTTAGGGAGACCTGTGGCCCCGGGAGTCGGGCGCAGAAGCCTCAGGAGCCCTGGCTGAGGGTGGCTGTGCCGCAGGGCTGGTGGTCCACACCAGGAGGAGGGGCCAGGCCGACGCCCCAGGCCAGCTCCGTCCAGGCCCTTGGCCTGTCTAGCACCGCAGCTGGTGCTTCTGCCCTGTGCTGTGCCACTCTGCCTCCCTCCCCCTGCAGACCTCCATAGGCCCGCCACTACCCCACCCCATTCCTTAAGGCTCCCGATGATCTGGGGGCTCAGTCAGTGAGCACCCCCAGGCCTCCCAGCCCATGGCTGGGCATAGCTCCCCGTGGCTCTCCCTTTTTGCACCTGCCTAGTGCTGTGCAGGCTGAATCGTTATTTTTAGTCCGTGTTTGCAGTAGGGGACGATTACCTTCATCGCTGGAGTCGGCCTGCAGATGCGACCTCTCTTTCCTCTTACCCCCCCTTCCCCTCCCTACCTTGGTTCTTCCCTTCACGTGCGTCCCTTTGGCAAAAGGTGTACTTCCTCATTTTCTATCGCGTGTCTTTTATTTTGCCCTTTGCATTATTTATATTTTGGATTTCTTGTACGAGAGAAACTGTTCAATATCTAAGCTGTGTGTCTGGCTTATTCCACTTAGCTTTATGGCCTTAAGATTCACCCTTTTTCCTACAAGAGACTCCTATTTATCCTTTACAGTGGAATAGTGCTCCACCACATGTGGAGCTAACCACACGTGTTCTCTCTCCCTTCAGCTCTGGGTGGGCGTGCAGGCCACTTCCAAGGTCTAGGCAGTGTGCACTGCGCTGCCACAAACATGGCTGCACACGTATCGCTGTGACATGACACGTCGAACTCTTCCAGGAAGACACCCAGCAGGAGACAGCTGGATTGACAGGACTTGCTCTTTTTAGCTTCTTGAGAGATCTGCATACTGGTTTCCATCGTGGTTGTACTAGTTTACAGTCTCACCACCCAGGGAGGAGGGCTCCTTCTCCCCGGAACTTATTATTATTTGATTTCTTGATGACGGCCATTCTTTCTGGAGTGAGATGGAATCTCAGTGTTGTTTTATTTGCATTTCTCTAATGTTCAGGGATGTTGAACATTTTTTCATGCATTTTTTTATTATTTATTTATTTGGTGGAACTGGGGATTGAACTCAAGACCTTGAGCTTGCCAGACAAGCACTTATTCTACTGAGCTATCTCCCTGGCCCCTTTTCATGCGTTTATTGGTCATTTGTACTTTTTCTGAGAAGAGCTAATTCATTTTACTTGCTGTTTCTTTCTTTCTTTCTTCTTTTTTTTTAAAATGTGCTTGGTCCAGGGCCTCTGTATGCAGCATAGACTCAGTGACCCTCCTGTTTTCAGCCTCCCCAGTGCTGGGATTATAAGCACGTGCCACCATGCCACCACTCAGCGTGCCCTGGGGGGTGGGGCCAGCGCAGGGGATTAAGCCCCTGTCCCTGCACTTGCCTAAGCAGGCACTTAGTCCACTGAGCTATCTTGCCACAGTTGCCCTTTATCGACAGGATCTTTATGGGGGGGGAGCTATTTTTTGAGCTCTTTCTATACTGTATTCTAGGTATTAGTCCTTTGTCCAAAGTGCAGCTAACAACTTTTTTCCATATTTTTTAGGTTGTCTCTTCACTATATTGGTTGCTTCCTTAGCTGTATGATGTTTTTAATTTGATAGGATCCCATTTGTTGATTCTTGGTATTATTTCCTGTGCAGTTTGGGTTCTGTTCAGAAAGTCCTTGCTTATACCTTTACGGCTTTTACTTATTTTAGCTGCTTACATGTTTATTTTAATATCTATATCTTTGATCCATTTTGATTTTAGTTTAGTACATGGTGAGGGATACGGATCTAGATCCAATCTTCTGCATGTGGAGAGCCAGTTTTCCCAGCACCATCTATTAGAGAGGCTGTCTTCCCTCCAACATATGTTTTTGGCCCCTTTGTCAAAGATCAGATAGCTGAACGTGCTGGGGTTGTTTCTGCCTCCTCTGTTCTGTCCCGTTGGTCCACAGGTCTGTGTTCATGTTGCTACCATACTGTTTTTATGGCTGTAACTTTCTAATATAATTTCAAATCCAATATGTGATGCCTCCCGTTTTGCTTTGGTTACCCAGGATTCCTTTTTGCTATTCTGGGTCTCTTCTGATCCCACGTGAGTTTTAGGATTGTTTTCTCTAGTTCTGTGAGGAAGGGGCTATTGATTTTTTTGTTTTTTGAACGAGGGATTGAACTCAGACCCTTGCTATTGCCAGGGAAGCACTTATTCCACTGAGCCATCTCCCCAGGCCCTGCATATTAGTTTTGAATGGATGGCATCTTGACTATATTGGTTTTGCCCA
Source organism: Tympanoctomys barrerae (assembly GCA_002564285.1). Taxonomy (NCBI): domain Eukaryota; kingdom Metazoa; phylum Chordata; class Mammalia; order Rodentia; family Octodontidae; genus Tympanoctomys; species Tympanoctomys barrerae. The sequence continues at coordinate 3,587 of NDGN011185945.1, read as the reverse complement.
TCCAGGGGGCAGAGAATAATTTTCTGAGATCCACTTCAATCTCCTTTTTAAAAGTAATACAGTTTTCACTGCAGAGCTCCTTAACTTCCTTGGTTAGGCTAATTCACAATTTTTTTGATGCTGCTGTGGATGGTTGTCTTCCTGATTTCTTTCTTGGTGAGTTCATTATTGGTATACAGGAACGCTCTTTACTTTTTTTGTGTGTTGATTTTTGTACCCTGCTACAATGCTGAGCTGGGTTATTAATTATAGGGTCTTTTTGTACCATCATGGGGTGGATGTTCAGCAGGCGTGAGGGACGGAATACGTGGCCCTGCATCTCTTTTTTTGGGCATTTCATACACTAGATGTACCATATTTATGTGTCTGCCCAGCAGACATTTGAAGTCAGTGAGTCGCTCTCTGTTTATCTTTGTGTCTCTCTCTCCAGTAAGTACTAACTATCAGGGCTGGGAGATAGCTCAGCAGCACAGTGCTCACGTGGCAAGCAGCAGGTCCTGGGCTCACTTCCTGGTCCAGCCCGCCCTGAGGGCTGAATGCTGAGCCAGGGCCTTTGCACTGAGTTACGTCGACAGCGTTATTTGTTATTTTGAGGCAGGTCTTGCTAAGCAGCTATGTTGGCCAGGCTGAGCTGAATCTTTCAGCAAAGCACAGCATCACCAGCCCTTCTGTGTAAGGTGAGGGGCGCCACCCCTGGGAGCACAGACAGCATGCTGCCGCAGCACACCCTGACCACAGTCCCACCCCTCTGCGGCCTCCTCAGCAGCACATTTTAGTTCTAAGCCGTGGTGGGATGACCTGAACTTGTGTTCTTTCCTGATTCGAGTCATCTCTGGGCCTGTTCCTGCGCTCCCTTCCTCTCCTGTGACGGTGAAACTGCATGCGAGAAGTGGTGAGAAGCTGCCGTGTGGGCCCACCGCCTTTGCCCTCCACAGCCATTTACTGCTCTGATGCTGGGCGCTGAGTGTCCTAGCCATAAGAGGGACCCTTCTCCATGTGGCTTAGTGGCAGGGGGACCTGCAGAGCTGGTGGGAACAGAACACTCTCTGCTAAGACCCACCAGAACCACAACTGAGATTCCTCAGGAAAGCGTCCCAGTGACACTGGCCACAGGTCCCAGGAGGGCACGCAGCGCCCTGTTCACTGCTGTCCAGTGGCAGGCTCCATTCCCACCCCCAGTTCCCGGATTGTGCTCTGGGGTCCCCAGGATGTCACCATGCCTCACACGCAGTGCTTCTGTCTGTGGGCACTGGCCTTCATGCAGGACAAAGACAGAGTCCTCTGTAGACCACCCTACTCTTCTCCCAAGCCAGCTACTTCCGGGAGGTGAGACACGGAAAGTCACACTCTTTCATGGGCATAAACTCTGCCACACGTCCTTGTCTATAAAAGGAGCCCTGCAGGCCAAGGTGATGATGTTGGAGTTCCTATGGTGATAGACAAACCAAGGCATTCTTCAAGATTGCAAAGGGTAGTGCTGGTACAAGTGACGTGGGCAGAAAGGCAAGTCTTTGCCTGAACGATGAGACCATGACGGACAAGGCCTAATGTCGCCAGCCGAGTCCTCTCGGGATGGCCGTGGGGATGGCCATGGGGATGGCTTGGAGACTGGGCTTTTAGCCGTAGGAATCCCATTTGGCCCGGGTGAGGGAAGTCTGTGCCTTAGCTCTTGTGAAATTTCCATCCCAGTCTCTTGGTCACGTGTATCTGGGGCCTTTGAACTCTGAGGAGGGCAAGAATGGGGACAAAATGAGCCATCTAGTTTACCTGAGTCTCAGTGCTGAGAGCCCCCGCCGCAGAAGGGACACGTGGCGAGCTCTCATCCCATGGTCAGGCATCCCGTGCCATTCTAAGAAGCCTGTGTGCTTTTTGTTTTTTCCCCCAAGTCTGATTTGCAGGCCAACCTATGTGAAGCATCGTGGAAGTCTTGCTCTCTAGGAGGATTTCTCTTCGACCCTCTTTCAGGGCTTCACCTGTGTCTCTTAAGCAGTGGCCACCCACCTCTGGCTGGGGCCATAACCCCATGTGGATTTTTATTTTATTTTATTTTTGGTGTCATATGGTATTAAAATCAGAGCCTTTGCACTAAGCTATATCCACAGCCCTTTTTGTCACCAAGTCTCACAAAATTACTAAGTTGCCCAGTCTGGGTTCAAATTTGTAATGCTTCTCTGTGAGGTTCCCCCAGTGCTGGGATTTCAGGCATGCGCTGCCGTGCTGGCTCTGCAGACCAATCTTAACGGCAGGCCCACATTTTTTCACCTTCAGTTGACCCTCCATGAGTGCATAGCTGTGGAATAAGGGGTTAGCAGGACATCAGAGCAAGTGCCAAGGCGTCTAAGCTATCTGCTCTTGACGCTGACTTGTTCCTTCCAGACCCGTGTGGGCCCAGTCTTATTTTACAGTGGAATGTGGCTGCCCATAGCTGGCCGCATGACACAGTGCCTCACATCTGCTTTTCAATGGACAGATAGCTCGGCTTGCATAGTTCCGTGGCACCCATGCCCAGGCATTCAGCTTCTTCTGAGACCCGGTAGCAAGCCAGCAGCTGCCGTTGAGAATAGAGTTATTGGTAGAAGAAGGCATGGACTTACCCAGGACCCTGAGGTCACAGTCTTCCACTAGAATGCACACCCTGGAGCACCGCTGGCTGCCTCTCACACTTCTGCAAACTTGAAATCTGGGTTATGAAATTCAAATGGCAACGCAGCATCTATGAAAGCCTGAATTCAAGAGACACATCCGTTTTTTCCGGGCTCCATCCAACCTGGTGGCCTTAAGGATGTCTGGTAAATGAACCAGAAAAGCTCACGCAAGATAGTAAACGCTACACTGAAAATCTAAAGGTGGCTATCAGACAGTGTGTGTCTTTTTTCTTTCTCATCTTTATGTTGTAAAAAGAAGCAGATTTAGGAATTTAGGATATGCTAAGAAATTACTGTTACATTTTTAAAAATTGTCAAGTGCTACAGTAAACAATATTGATTGATTGCTGGATTGATTGATTGATTTGATACAGGGTCTCACTACTCAGTTCAGACTCATGGTGATCCTCGGGATTCCAGGTGTGTGCCACCACGTCTGGCTTCAGGCCTGGCACGGTGTGCCCAGGGTTCCAGAGCTGGCATGGCATGTGGTACTGGGGAATCTCCCCAGCCCAGGAAGATTTTAAAAACTTCAATGTTTATAGACATTTCTAAAAATGACTGAATAAGAAGATGTTATATCATGTTGATCCACCAAGGGAAAAAAAAGGTACATCTTCACCACAAGGATTAAGACTACAGTTGGAGGCTCCTGGACAGTCAGAGCTTTGGGGTTTGTGGCGGCATTCCCACCTCTGCAGCATCAGTGTGGTGCAGCTGTCTTTGTAATACTTAACTGGAATAAAAGAAAACCGTTGAAGAATTTTACTCTGTGATCCTAATGTTAGAAAGTACTGTTAATAAACTTGGTGTGCAAAGAGAGAAGGATGCTGGGGAGACAGATCAGTAGAATAAGTGCTTGCCTGGCAAGTGCAGGGTCCTGAGTTCAATCCCTGGTGAGAGAGAGAGAGAGAGAGAGAGAGAGAGAGAGAGAGAGAGAGA
>NDGN011185922.1:0-27133 GCA_002564285.1 Tympanoctomys barrerae | reverse complement strand
CCTCCTTTTTCTCTAATTTTGGTCTGCAAACTTAGGTTGTTAACCATCCAGAAGACAATCTTCAAAGAAATTATTTAAAAAGATGTCAGAGGAAATAAGCAGATCAACATGATATTAATCGGTCACAGAACCCACATAAGTAATAATACCATTAGCCAAGTAAACAACCAGTGAATTGATGAAAAACATATATAAAAAGGCAGAAGTAGTGGGTTCAATACACGACTTAGTAATTCTTAAAGTTGTGTTTTCTCGTGGTGTTTTGTTTTGTTTTTTTTTGTATTTTAGGGAAGGGTCTACAGGGTGTTCAGCGTCTCACTACTAATTTACAGCCTCCCAGGAGCTGGCACCACCATGCCAAGTTCCAATTGCTGTGTCAGCGTGTTCCAGGGGTAGAGCCAGCAGAGTAGGCAGGGGGATTGAACCCCTGGCCCCTGCTTTAATCTTCTGAGCTATTTAAAGTTGCTGTTTGTATGCAACTAATTCCCTCATTGCTTTCTTTTTTGTACTCTGAGGATTGAAGATCCATTTTTTAAAATTGTACTTAGTGCAGTTCTCACTATGCAGCTCAGACTCATAGTGACCCTCCTGTTTTTTTGTTTGTTTTTGTTTTTGTTTTGTTTTGTTGGAACCGGGGATTGAACTCAGGCCCTTGCGCTTGCCAGGAAAATGCTTCTTTCACTGAGCCATCTCTCCGGCCCAGATCCTCCTGTTTTTAGCCTCCCCAGCCCTGGGATTATAGGTGAGTGCCACCACACCAGGGCCACCACACCAGGACTCAGAGGCTGGCTCACATGCCCACGGTCGGACTGCAAAAGTGTGTGGGGCTGGGGATCAAATCTGGTCCCTGTGCTTGCCTATGGAGGGGCTTAATCCACTGAGATACCTCACCAGTCCTGAACACAGCAATTCTTAATTGTGCAGCCACTTTTAGAAGGTGCTACCCAATACAATTTTGGTGTAGGCAGGAGATTTTTATAACAATAATGCTGTAACCTGCTGCTGGAGAAGCAGTAATTATGTACAAAATGAGTTCATGTTTTCACAAAAATAGAATAATAAAGTCACCACCCGAAAGGAGGAGTTAAGAGAAATTTTGTTAAATATACAATGTCTTCAACTTACAAATATGTTCCCTCCCATGGCAAGATTGTAAATCAGAGTCATCCATAACTCAACTATATGAAGTTTAGACAGTACATCTGTGAAAATTTGTAACTCAAATGTTAATAGGTCGGGGGCTCAGTGTATAGGGTGGAAAACCAGAAGATTTATGGCAAAGTTGTGCATGAAAATTGTTTAATTATTTCATTCTCACTGAACATTAGGTTTTCTGTGAGATAAAATCAACTGTTGGAATACAGGCTTTCTAACTGAGTTACTCAGCATGGAGTTTAAAGGAAATTTATTGTAGAGAAATTCTGGTAATTCTGCAATTTTAATTTCTTTTAAATTCAGAAACTTAAGAAGATCTACAATTCCCTTTAGCAGAAAGAAGCAGCCACTCCCTTTACTTTGGGGCCACATTCCCTGTTGCCTAAGGATGTTATTTCTTGGCCTAATGTCCTCATACATTACCTATTCTTATCAATATACCTGACCACCCAAGTCAAGCTGTTTTTGTTAGCTTCCTTAGTAGAAAACTAACTAAATAAACTGTTTTACACTGTAAAAATAGACTGAAAAAGTTGCCATTAATTCCTACAATTCAAAGACAGAAAGCTGGAGTTAAGCCCCAAGTAAGTAATAAAATGGTAGACTTCTCCATTTTACTGTGTCAGTTATAGATAGTACAGAAATACGTGAATGGCAAGGAGAATAATGTTCTGTGGAGGACCACCTGGGAGAGTCCTTGAAGCAGGAACAATTGTCTCCATTTTGCCTGAACCTGACCCTATCTCCATGCACTGATGTGTGCAGAGCTGGTTCGGACTTTCCTTTATCCTTTCAATTGGCTTTAAGCAATGCATTTGGGCCCCACCAGGTATCAATTGAGGTCTTTGAACACAGCAGGCAGTGTTTCTCCGGATCCACTGTTGTTCACTTGTGTGAGCCCGGACAAGGTAGGATGAAAAGCCAGTGCTCCACACTGTGGGCGGAATGGAGACTAGAGACAGAGGCTATGACTTCCTGGGGCTTGAAAGGTTATACAGCAGAGCTGAAGCACTGACCTGCAGAATTATATTCTATCTCACTCGTGTTATGCAGATTATTCTTCGTGCATCTCCTTCTCTCTGCATATTGCAGGGGTGACTTCAGGCCTCCTAACTAGCCCGGTACACAGCCTTCACCTGCTTCCCACCCTTATCTTAGCCACTGATCCTAAAACCACTTCTGCCTTCATGAATTAATAAAACCCAAGTTTAGTTCTGGGTCAAGGCCTTTCTTGCACATAGCAGAACTCAAACATCAAGTAACTCTCTGGGTGCAGTGGGAAGCCAATGCAAACATAATAGAGAAGGCCAGAAAAATTAGTATTTCAAAGTATGAGGATGAAGTGTACCAATAAATGTAGGTACTTATGCCTAGGTTGGACTTAGGACCTATTCACTCCCCATAATTAAAAATAATCTTTAGTGTCTTTTTTCTCACTATGGTTTGCACTAGAAGTGGTAAATTGAAATTAGCCCTCTAAAAATCCAAGAATTTTTCACGGGATTACAAATACTAACTTCCTGGGACACATTGAGGACTAGGAACGTCTCTGTATATGTTGCCATATTTTGTACATTTGCCGCTGAAAGGAAAAATGAGAAGAGAAGTCTTGAATTTCTATTTCATTGTGATTTATTAAACTATTAGAAGCGCTAAGTTACAGACAGAAATTTTGATTTTTGCACTTGAAGTTAGGAAAGACTTGAAGTTCCTTCTGTAAATTGCCTTACTAGTGTAGATAAACATTTGCATTGTAAAATATATGTAAGTTTTTGAAGCAATTTCCTTCATAGGACACTGTAAAGTGTATTCTAAGTCAATTAGCTGATGTTTAGGGACTAATGTATGTATAATTATCATAGTATAATGTTTGCTCATTTGAGGTGTAAAAATTTTATTTTGGTTTTATAAACTATATTACAGAATTGTAAGTTAGATAAAAATTCATGTGCCACCAGACATTGATTGGGCCCTCAAGGCACTCAGTATAAAAAATCAAGACATCAGGATTTATGACTGGAGGCAAATTTGAAGAAAGTCAGTCTCAAAAGACCTGCATGTCTCCTTATATATAAAAAGCAGATTGCGATTGCATTTGCATTAATACTAACTGCCCCCCAGGGCCCAGATAGGCATCAGGCTCATAGCTTGGTGGCCAGAACTCCAGGTTTGTTCTCACTGTCCTTCCTGAAAATACTTTCATTCTTTCTACGTGCTCAGCTGGGCATTTTTGTGTAGAATCGATATTAAATAAGTGAATATACTTATAATTCTGTAGTTTGGTTGTAGTTTGATCCACACTGTATGTTTGTCAGGATTTTGTTGCGTATGTTACCCTACCAAGAGCCTAGGTGACCACTGTCTCACAACCATTTTGGCAATCGAGATGCTGCTTTTCTTCTTTGTAATAAAGCTTCCCTAACTTTTTCCTTTGATTTGCAACTTAATTTCTGATGATATGAGACCAAGAACTCATACCCCTGACATCAAACAGGTTAAAAGTTATACTTTGTCATACCAATATAAAAGAAAACTCAACCAGCCTCTCATGCATATACTAAAAGTCTTGTATATTTGTAGCCATGACAGATGCATTTGTTCAGAAACTTTATTAAATTTTGCTGTTCTGTCCCAGTCTCTGCTGATAGAGAACCAGAATGAAATCCTGTAATTCTGGAAGTGAAGTTATGTCAACTGAAATAAAAGCCAAATCAACATGCAAAGAGCATTTAGATGTGGATTTTTGTAGCAAGTAAAAGGGAATGAGAATGCAGAGCTACACACTCTTTTCTTGGAGCAAAATCAGTTATGATGTCAACAAGAACCATTTACTGCATGCGAATTGTCACTTAATTCTCCTTCTGAAATCTGGAGTTTTGATAGTGAATACATTTATCTAAATCAGAACCATAAAGAGAAAAATTCCCTTCCAAGACTTTGGGGGAATGTTAAACTCAAACAACAAGTAAAGCTCTGAGTGCAGTGGGAAGCCAATGTAAACATAATCGAGAAGCCCAGAAAAATTAGTGTTTCAAAGCATCAGGATGATGCACACTACTGAATATAAGTACTGATGCCTGAAAACCTAGGGAATAAATGCAGAAGCTATAGATAAGAAACACATCAGAATCATGTGTAAAACATTATCCATATTAGAGGTTATTTTGGTCAACTATGAATAGTAATTAAAATATATGATTAATGTGTATACTTAGTTGCAAAAGAATGAATCTCAACATTTTTCCAGTTGTAGTGATAGGAATGTGCTCAGTAGTAGAGCAATTTCTTAGCAGGATGGAGCTTTGCATTCAATTTCTGAGATAACATACACACACGCACACACACACCCCACACTTTAAAAAATCTTACTGATTAATGGTCTTGTCAATAAGTGGGATCCAAGGATCTGTATAACTACAAACCTGTTTGAAGTTAGATGTGGCCAGATCCTTGCACATACCACTGAAGACTGAAATCATAAAACAAAAGAAAAGAAAGGGACCTCAGTTCACTTCATTGAGGGAATAAGTTGTATGTTTTTGACTTACATAACTCTAAAGTGTATGAGGTCATCTCAGGGAGACATCTCCTTTTTAAATCATATCAGTACAGTTTTGCAACTCATGCAGTCTAGCATCACCCCAGGGAGAGGCTATCTGTATGTATTACAGCTTTTACTGTAATCCCCTTCTCTTCCCACCCTCCTTGGGTTCCCCTGTCCCTTATTCCATACCTGATATTTTCTGAACTCATGTACAGTATATAGTGTTTGCATTATTTCAGATTATGAGAATCCTGTCCATTGTTCCTCTTTATTCCACTCATTTTGCCATCCCCACCTCCTTGCCCCTTGCCTTTGTTTCCTTGGTTGAATTTCCTATTGCAACAGATCTACCCATTTGTGTCTTTCTCATTATCCTTCATCAGTTTCTTCATTTGTACTTTGCCTCAATCAAATGAGAGGTGCCAGCTTGTGTGTCTGGTTCATGTCTCTCGATATTATATTTTCCAGGTACATTCATTTTCCTACAAATGTCTCAAATTTGTAGTTCTTTGTAGCTGAATAGTATTACATTATTTATAAATATCACATTTTCTTTATCCAGTAGTCAGTTGATGGGTGTACAGGCTGCTTCCAGGTTTGAGCTATTACCAATTATTCTGCTATACGCATTGGTGGGCATGTATCCCTACAGTGTGATGACTCAAGCCCTTTGAGATAGACACTTAGCAGAGGGATAGTGGTGTCACAGGAAATGTCTAATTTCAGTGCCTGGAGAATGTACACACTGATTTTATCATGATTACACTTCTCACACTGCCACCAACAATCAGGGAGGTTTGTTTCCCCACAACGACACCAGAAGTTGTTATTTTGCTGACCATTTATTGGTATTTCCACCTCTGTAAAGTGCTGGTCATTCTTCTAGCCTTTCTAAAACTGGGTCTTGAATTTCAGGTGTCTCAAGGTTTTTGAGTTCTTTAGATATTAGTCCTCTGTATGAGGATTGTGGGGCCCGGGCTAATGTATTTATGTATTCTTGGAGTGGAAAACGGCAGTCTTCAAAACTAGAGTAAGACAAGAAGCATGACTCAATTTACAAAGAGAAAGACAGGTGGCCATTTACAGGTGAAAGGAAAAAGGCACAGGCCCAATCTATTTTTTGCTAAATTTAGAAATTTGAAAATAGTCAATAGCCTGAAAAGGAAAAAAAATGAATTGAGCATTGGCAAATCTGTGCCTTGAAACTCCAGCTTTTTTAAAAACTCAAAATTTTAAATTGTGAGTTTCAAATTGTAACAAATCTTTGTTACTTTCAGCCTAAAAAAACCCACATTCTAAAAAAAGAGTAACAAATGGTGAGCAGGCCGTAAATTTTATTACTTTGGATAATTACATCAGAAAAGGTGACCAGAGAACCCATAGTCTCCTTATATGCAATACTCAGAAATACACTGAATAATAGTTTATCCAATTCCAAAAAATTCAGGAGTACAATTTTCTAAACAAAACAGCAAAATATTTATACAAGGGATTGACTATTTAAGAGAAATTTAATTAATAACTAGCCTAAATATGTACCTGTGATTCTTATGTGTATTAACAGTATGAATCATATTATCATTTTCCATAATGTTTTATGCAGTACTATGTGATATGTAAATCTACTTGTATACATAAATATACACATGCATATCTTCATGCCTGTGTAAATAGCACATAAACTGATGTATATTCAAATAGTTCAAATTATCTGACCTGTAACACTGAAGTCAATTTTATTTTATAATGATTATATATATATATACATACATATACATATATATACATATATGACAATGATAGAGGAAAACCATGATATATATGTATATAAACTTGCATATATTACTATCTTTGAAGATTACAATATGTAATATAATAATTTTATTTTCTTGCCATCTTGTTTTGAAAATCCGGAAAGTTTTTTTTTTTTATTCTCTTTAGGAAAAAAAAAAGAAATGTTAAAAAAAGGATCTAATTGCAATGAGGATTTTTGGCCTTCAACTCCCTGCAGTGAAGTTTTATTGAAGTCTCTAAGGAAAGAAAATAATGCAGTACCCATTAGCGACTGTGGCATCTCGAAAGAGCACAAGATTATAGTTTTTAAATGGTAATGAGTTAGTATTAAATTTCGGCACAGTAATGAGTTTACACCAATTCAGGCTTTGTCCTTGTTCAGTCTTTGTTTTGAAGAGGAAGCACAAGACTGCTAAGAGCTGATATTGTCAGCACAATTAGAAGAGACACAGACATGGCTTCCGAGAGATTTAGACAGAACGTGTACCCTGGGAACGATCAGGTAGCAACAAAATCATTAAAATTGAGGAATAATCCCTGAGCCTACTTATCCTTTTACTTAGACTTCTGTGATTTTTTATCAAGTTTTTAAAAAATTTTCCCACTAAGAAAAACTCCAACGATAATAATATAGACTACATTAATACTTTATTTTGTGTGAATTAGAAAAAAAATCAGATGACAGAATCATGGCTTTGAATGTTCACTCAGGAATAATCAAGCTTGCACATTCACCTGCAATAGAGGGAAAGCCTGATTTAGAATGCACATGTTTCTTCCCAAGGCTGTATAGCTCCTGACTGACAGACACAGCGCTGAGGGAAGAATCCTGCTCCTTACCTTTAGTCAGGGGTTCCCTCACATTAACTGGAACAAATAGAGGAAATAAGCACTAATAAGAATGACCTATACTCTAATCTAGATTCATTAATCTTAACTTTATTGTGTAAAATTATTTCTTTAGAAATCATTTCTCTTAATATAAACCTTAAAATTCATCTTGGTTCAAAGGAACAATTTTGAAATTGCAATGCATAACCTTTAAGCAGAGTTCAGTTACAAAATTATATACTCTTTTTTTTCAAGAAAATAATTACATAAAAGAAACTTCTTAACTTGTTAATTAAGAAAGGTACTTATTTTCAATTATATCAAAATGTATCACTTTGAATAGTATCTATGGATAATGATGAAAAGCACAAATATCTCTTTGAATATAACATCCTCTTTAATATATTTGACTTCAATTTCATCTAATTTTTGAGCATAGAATACATTTTTTATATGAGCAATTGCCATCTGCTCAAAGAAAAAAGTCTGGAATGTTCTTTTAGCTTTTATAATTCTGAACAATTGGTTCCAGAATTACCTCTGGCACCCTCCATCTAAAAAAAAAAAAACAGCAATAAAAGGAACATATTTCAGTTAAAACCAGAATTATTCTACTTACTAAAATAATTCTTTCAGTAAAAAGTTTAATGTATATTAAGAGCACTTCTATGGCTAAAACATCAGTGTTTCATGCATTTCTATTCACTGATTCAGTGAACTTTTCATGATTTAAAGAAGACTTCCCGTGCTTAATTCTGAGATGACATGAGTTTTAATTGTGCAAATCTATACAGAGGTTTTAACTGATATCTGTAGTTCCACCCAAATTTGATACACAATAATAAAATAAATACAAAATCACAAATATTTCTAAAATTTCATTATTCTACTTAAAAAGTAAATATTGTCACCCTAAAAGGTACAAGAAGATGAGTCGACCCTTTGATACACAGGAAGCAAATCTTTCCTGAAAAGGTGACTTTTAACTCCCTAGTGGGAGAAAGAGAACTAATTAAGGAAGTCCTCAAATATGAGTGGAGAGGGAATGAACTCTTTGTGAGAAATGTTATAAATGTTTTATTTGTCATTTCCAGTGTTTGTTATGTGCAGTAAAATAAAGGCATTGAAATGTTGCAAAAAGTTCCTAACCACAGGGTAAATAAAATGATTTGAAACGAGCCAAAACATTTGGAGGCTAATTAACAACCCATGGCATACTGCAGGAATAATTTAATTGTACTTTGAAGTTCAAAAAGGAAGTTTTGCAAGTAGAAAGAAATAGATGAGTTTAAATAGTATGTAGAAGGATAAACAATTAACAAGCAGTGATTGGGAAGCAAATTGGAAAAGAAAGCGAAATGAAAAATGAGTTGTTTAGAGAATAAAGACTACAGGAAAAATGTGATCAGGTAGATTCAGATTATGTAAGAAGGTGAAATCAATTGTAGAAGTTGTTTTGGACAAAAGTAGATAGAAGAAAAATGTAACTTTGTTGACAGTTTAGGACTTATACTAAAACTGCTCATCTCAAGCCAATATAATTTAACTGCACTTAAAAGCTGCCCTCAGAAAGGATTTTTATTCAAATAAGTAAAGCATCCTTCAATTTGAAATTAGTACTAGTAATCAGCTTACTATTGTGAGATGCAGTAAAATACAGAATAAAAAGTATAATGTAATTGAGGCAAAACAAACATGACTATCTGAATGGAATATGGCCGTGTACTTATAGATTGAAATATATGGTAAAATAAATGAAGCCCATCAGGAAAAAAAGAGGAAATTTAATGGATGTGTTTGATTTTTGAGGATTCAGGATTCAGAGGCATCAAAAGATAATTCAGTAGTTGAAGATCCTTTTGCTTATAGACTGAGTTTCTGAGACTTTTTAAATTAATTTTACTGAGAAACAAATAGCAATGAGACAGTTTTAAAACAGGTTAGTAGGACAGATACAATAATTAATATATTGCATATTGTCTTTGTAGTAGTTATTCAAGAGACACTTTCAAAAATGCAATTTTGAATAGTTTTAGTTATGCTATGAGAACTGATTTGTATCTGGTTTATGATAGTAAATGTAAATAGCATCTCTTAAGTCTTCATCAGGACATAAATTATCATTTATGAAAATGATGGAAAAGTATGGAGCATACTGGAACTTTATGCAAGGGTTCTTACACTTTGAGGAATTTGCCATCTATTAGAGGGAAGCCACTATCAATTCTAAAGTGTCCGAGAGTGTTACAAGAAGAGCACAAGGTTCAGGGACAGGTACTAACCTGCAGGGAAAAATAGTCAACTGTACTTGGAGGTGGATGTTAGTGTATTAAAAGGGTTAAAAGCAGACTGTCCTTTCTTTGGATAAAATTAAATTTCAATAGACTCGATGGATGAGACACTGTTTTAGAGACTGATGTCACATGTTGTCTTTTCTTCTAAATCATTTAAGACTTCCTTTGATTTCATTGTTCCCAGATAACTTTAGCACATTTTCATTAAGAAAATGGAACCTGTGAACATTGATTTTCACAGCCAGCCATCCACAACACTACTACCTCTACCCAAGGTCTATCCGAGTCTCTATTCAGTGGGTGACCTCCTCTCATTAATATCACTCATGGCAATAAGTGCCACTCATTTTAAAAAATGAGTGGCAATGACTTTCTTAACATGTCTTCAAAATCTGTCTCCTCTTCCTCCTTTCCCCTATCACTATGATTTTTTTTCTTTTGAATGATTTTCAGAAATGTATAACCCAGGTACACTATTTCTTTATTTCAAAAACTCTCTTCAAACTCTGAACCTTTTCAAATGAATGTATACACTTCATCGGATCCATTTGTCATGAAAATTAGTTGTAATTAAATTGTTAAATCATGTGTCCTTCCCTCTCACTTTATCCCTTGCAGACACTTCATTAATGATTCCATTCTATGATACCCTTCACAGTTCTGTCAGGACCCTTAACACACCTTTGATGACACATCCATGAAATATTTAAACACTTCATCTTCTTCAGTCACCAACACTCAGTGAAACTGGTCATGGCCTAGATGACTTGACCTTATCTTTTGAATTTTAAGATAACTCCTATATTCATGACTCACAAATTGATACCAGGTCCTACTCCTTAATGCCATAAAAGTACTCAGTTACTTGTATTTGGATGTAGAGGAGACACTTCGATCTTGACATGTATAGAACAATTTTTTTTTAAAGTACACCCACCACAATTCTCAAATCCGAGTGGCAAAAACTCAGACAAAACCTATGAAATCATCCTGGAATCTTTCTATCAAGTCTTCAGTGGTAAAGTTAGCTGGCCCACTAAAACGTAGCTCTTTTCTGATTATTTCCCAACAAGTCCACTTCCGTCATCTCTCTCTGGCCACAAACCGACTCTTTGAAAATGTGTCACACCTTACCTTATTATACCAATGTGCTTAGAAATGGTAGACATTATTCTGTAACTTTTGAATATAGTTTGTATTTATATGTATCTTGGCCATTAAATTGCTATGAGAAATGGAATACCATGGATTGGATAGATCAACATTGATTATTTCCTATAGCAATGGAAGCTAGGAAGTCCAAACCCAAGGCACGTGGGTGGGCATGCTTTCTGCCTTGGAGATGGCATTCTCTTAGTTTTGTTCTCAAATGAAAGAAGTGGAAGAATTAGAAGAATGAAAAAGAAAATTGTCTTGTCATATCTTATAAGCACATTTAACCTGTCATGAGAGCATGAGGGCTTTTGCCTATCAAAGGCTCACCTTACATTTCACCACACTGGAGAATAAGCATCAGCACAAGAATTTTAAGGAGATATAAGTACTCACTATTTAGAATTTACATATAGAAAATTAGTATGAATAATTATGGATTCTCCCAGGTAAACAATTGCTGTTTTTGCATATTCTTTTGTAATATGTGGTGATTTTCTTTCATTCAACGTTGTCAGGTATAAATGAATAACTTAATGTCTGTTATATGGTTAACATCACATAATATAATTGGGATAAAAAATTAATAATAAAAAATAATAGTTGATTAAATAGAATCACCATTATACTATTATTACTTAAAAAAAGAAGTGCTGAATTGGAATGAACAAGTATATTTTACAATAAAATGTGTTTAGCAGAAGCCCTGTACATTGTTTTTATAATAGTGTTTGAAGATATTGCCAATACATAAAATAAGCATTTGGATAAAATACCAACAAAGCAAAGACGTTACTTTAAAAAATAATTTACTTAAGTCTTTGACACCTAAAACAACCTCAAGGAATTAAAAAAGAGCTCTATTGCTTTCATTTGTTCGAGTGGTAAAAATCACAAAACTCTTTAACAGCATTATGCTAAGGATAAGCCTGGCTATTGCGTTGTGCTTGTGTACATGGTATGCTGAAGGCTTTTGCTTAATTTGTATGACTACATTTACTAAAAAAAAAAAAAGAGAGAAAGAGAGAGAGAGAAAAGTGCTACTCAATGCTTATGGGTAAAACCATCTGCTAACGCAGATCTTAGATTACATTGTATCATTTAAATCTATATGTGATGGGCAATGAAAAGTAAAAAGTTAAAAGAAAAGTTAAAACTTTTCTTTATTCCAATCCTATTCACCTCTAATCTAATAGCATCTTTGCCCTGCCCAGTAGCCACAACTGAGATCTTGGATGGGATGTAGAATACCAGGACTCAGGAACCAAGAGCAGTGATTTTACTATTGAAAGTGGTATCATATTTTCGTATCTTATCTAATAATATTTTTGAAGATTTCATGATGGATTCATGGGAAAATAGATTATGTACTTAGTGAGTGAAAAATAGAATGCAATAAGATTGTTCCAAAAGTTGGGTTATGAAGCAATCACATTACAAAATGAAATGTTCGTTTCACACTGATGTTAGTATGACAGGAAGTGAGGTGGAAAAAGAGAGTGCCAGAGACCAAATCTTCAAAGATCAAACTAAGAGACCCAGTAGGGAAGAAAGAGAGTGTGGATAGGTGCAGGCATTATTGCTTTCTTTGTCCTCTGGCACACCAAATTCTGAATGGAATTATTCCTTTTCACAAATAGATCATTTAGAAAGAAGCACTGCAAATGGAACTCTTTCGAAGCACACAGAAAATGATGTCAGAAATCAGTAAAGAAACAGAAGAATAATTTCAATTAAGAGGAACTACCAAGAAAAAAAGCTTTCTAAAAATCTGTATGTTCATTTTATAAGGTCATCAGTGAATGCCTTGACAAAAAATTGAATGCTATAGCTTTTTAGTATTCTAAACATGAGAAATTTTAAATATATTATATGCTCATAATAGTGGATATAAAAATTAATAAATATGATTATAAATTTAATTACATGGAGTTCTTCATAAAATATTGTACATTATTTTTTCTTATCTAAAAATGAGTACATATCTCAGGGTAATTGGTGTAAACTGAAAATATCACCTAAAGATTTTTTGAAATTGTTTTTATTGTTCTGGAATAAACATTTGCTGAGAAGTGATTTATTTTGTGTTTAAACATCTTTAACACTAGATTGTGTATTAATAGATTGATAGATATTTTTTACTATTTGTTCTGTTAAACATAAGTTACCATTTCTGAAGTTATTTTGATTTCATAAATTACAGGTTCTGAAATTTTATTGTAAATTTCACTCTATTGTTTGGAAATCTTCCACAGTATCAGTTTATATATCATATAATTATGAGAATTCAGGACAAAGCATATCAGATGATATTCTCAAGAGAATATTAGATACTTTCATAATCAGCTTGTGGTTTATTTTTAAATAATGTTATGTGTATATCAGCTGGATATATGTATATATATATATATATATGTATATATATGAATCTTTTATCATCTTAAATGTTTACTTCAGGAATTGTTACTTCAATATATAATCACAAAAGTTTGTCCACCTCCACGGACCTGTACCATTAGTCAGGCTCTGTTGTCTCCTACTCTTAAATGTAATGAATGGGCCCACCACTTATTCCATGAACTTTGACAAATTCATAACACATGCAAAGAGGGAATTTATCCAGTCTGACCTAGGAAACATATGGCTGTGGGCTCAGTGATCAAGAGTAAGGATTTACAACACTTAAATGTTGAAGAATAGGCTTGGCTTTGCCTTCACCTCAATTTTTCCTTTCTGCCAAGACGGTCTCACAGGACATCATAACCAAAACCCAGCTGAGTTAGACTGCATTCTCCTATAGAACCATTTAGCATGATAATATGAGGACTGGAGATAACTGTGTTGGATGGTTTTAGGTGTGGAGAGAGTGCAAACTGGACATAGTCTTTTAATTTTGATAATGTCATAAAATAAATAGATTTTTAAATGTATTTTGAAGAATATACTTTTTGTAGACAATGCCTTGCTATGTAGCCCATCCTGGTATCAAAGTCATAAGAATCCTCCTGTCTCAGTCTCCCAAGGTATGTGACACTATGGCAGCAAGAATATGATCTTGAATGTGATTTATGTAAAGTGTTACACTCAATTTTATTTAAATTTATATGATCAAATGCGTTTATAGGTTTAAAAATTTTTCATGAATTCTTTGGTTAAATGATGGGTGACATGTCCATTCATATTAGCAAAATCTAGACATCATAATATGGTTAGGTAATAAGAAGACCTTTATTGAATATAAAGGCAATGCTTCCTAAATTTAGCTGCTAAATATTTTATTTATAGTGCATTTATGAGGTTAAAATATGAAGTATAATTTCAGAAATTCCAATAAGCTGTTTTTAAACTTCATTTTGTCCAAGTTTCCAAATTCTAACATTGTTCAACTATTGATAGACAACAAATGGCATTGTATAGAGTACAAGACACTATCAGGACTTCAGCAAAATTGCCTGAATTTACATTGATTTGCATTATTTTTTCAAATCTCAAAAACAAACAAAAACTCTTCCAACTATTTTCCAAGTTCCATTGCCTCACTTTCTTAGAATTTACTGTTAACTTTAATTCTTTTACATTATTAGTCCTTACAATTTACATCAGTAACATTTAAAAATACCATTCTTTTCTCATGTGTTAATGTTGAAGCTGTAGCAAAAGGTAAATATTTTTCTTTATTTCTAGAATTATATATAGATTATAGATTTTAATTTCCCTTACTTAGGGTTATAGGTATATATTTTGACCACTATAGTATGAAAGGTAAAATGATCAAGGATATAGCTCAGCACATAGCAACTGCCTGGCTAGCATGAGTTAAGTTGAATTCCTGGTAGGAAAAAAGTAAGAGAAAGAAAGACAAGTAAGTAAAGGTATAAGTTTTCCTGCACTTATACGAAAAATATCCCTGATCCCCACTCATCTCTTCACAGTTTGTTCCGTTTTGTCCTGCTTTCTTCTTCTCCACATGTCAAATTCAAAAGTTGATATAGACAAAGTGGAACGTTTCAGTTGAGTTATTGAATTGCCTACTGAAAAATCACCTTCAGGATATGTTTTAGTCTTTTTCCCATGGCTGAGAAAAGATACCTGATGCTCACAGTTAAAGCAAGAGATAGATATTCATTTTGACTCATGGTTCCAGAAGTTTCAGTCAAGTTCAGCTGGCTCAAGGCAGAGATGACATAGTGGATAGGACTAGTTGAGGAAACCTGAACAAACAACAGCAGCTGTAAAGCAGAGCAGAAACCACAGCAAGAGATACAGCACCCAAGGCAATGCCTCCAACTATCCCACCTGCTTCAACTTGTCTTCAACTGCAGTAACACATTTAGCTATGAGCTCAACAGTGCATTGGTCCATTGATTAATATAGGATCTCCATGATCCCATCACCCACCCAAATCCCTAACTCTGAACAGATGAAACTTTGGGGGATATTTTAGATATAAACTGCAATGGGATACCTACTCCAAACTGTTTATTGATTATAATATAGTTTTAACTTACACTGAATTATACCATTGGAATTTAAATGTCATTCTTTCTTTGTTTATTATTGGGGCATAATTTCTGTGTAGGATGTGTACAAGATCTAAATTGTTTCCTCATGAAAGTATTTGAGAGTCTTTTCATAGTAGTAGATCCTGCTGCATCCTGCAAGCAAATACTCATCCAACAAAAAGCTCCAAATTATGAGTTTATTTCTTTGTATGTATTAGATGTGGGCTACACAAGCAAAACATATTACATTATAATAATACTTTTGTTGTGTATTTGTGATCTTCCCATTCTTAACTACGTTTTTAGTTCAGTAAATTCAGAGAGGTTAGGAATAATAGCTATTATGTTAGAAATAAAGAATTAAAGAACATGTTAGATAAAACTACGTTGCAGATGAGTGATACTGAGAAAATATTGTCTTGGGTGACTATTGATATCTGACATTAGAATAAATTTAAATCTTAATAATTATGAAAGGGTGATTATCTCAACATCTATATCTGAATATACATGATGTTTCGAGAATGTATGTCTTTAATCAATTTCATAAATTCTGCCGTTGTCTGAGAAACTAATGTTTTTTACTATAATACTTGAATAAGTATGTGAGCTATGCACTACCTATTCTTTAATCCATTTTTCTCTACTTATTTCCTCTAAGAGATTTATTTCTTCCATTCTGGAAATGTCGGCAATGGAAGGGGAAGCCTCAGTTGAGAGGTTGACCTCATGGTACAAATTCTATAATGGTTCGAATTAGAGATATGGCCAAGCAAGCCGCAAAGATGGCTAAGAGATTATTATTGTATGTGTATGGCTGTTTGCTAAAATAAATATACTATCTGATATTTGTTCTTAATTATGCTTCTGATTTAAAACATTGGAAGTTAAGTCTGCCAGTAGTAATAACATTCACCTTTCAAACACTTGAATCTGGCTTTACATAATGCTGAAAATTCATATCAACAATTCACAAAATATTTATTCTTAAAATTTCCAATGGTATTATAAAACTGCACTACCAAGCTTTGCTATAGGAATAATTCACAAAACTTATTTCAAGTTGTCTCCATCTTAAGATGGCAAATTTGCTAAACAATTTTATTCTAGATTAAAATAAGAACTGAATAAATATTATACTGTTTCAAAACTGAAGTCTAAATTACAACAAAAATATATCTTCAAGTTTAGGTAATAAAGAAATCAGTTCATACTGATATTTAAATAACACAGGCTGACAAATTGTAGAATTATAAAACTTGGTTGGATTTCAAAATAGAACTTGATCAACATGGAATTTTCCAACTAGACATTGTCAGCATGAAGTTCCCATAAGAGCAAAATGCTTCTACTCTATGTTTGGACGATAAAGTATTTGATGTATACATAAATAGGGAATACAGAATCAATGTTTTCTCTTAAAATGCATCTTTGTGCTATTAATTATACCTTTTCTCATCAGAAGACATGGGGTGAATTATTTAAAAATCAGCTACAATTCATAACAAGGTTAAGGTAAAATAGAAAGGTCAATAATTTTTGTTTCTTGCTTAAAAAGATAAAATTTTATCTTTTAGTACATGTTCAAGGTCATTTTTACATTGATTGATAACTCTGGTCCAAAGAAACATAACTCATTTCTGTAAGGATTGCATATTCTCTATTGTATTACAGTCTGAAAGCAGTTTATTTTCTGACCATTGAATAACATAATTAATTTCTTAGAGAAGTGTTTCAAACTTCACACTCAAAAATTTAATCCCTTCTTAAGGAAACAAATTTTGGTGTTGAGTTATAATAGGAATCTTATAAAACTAGCAAAATCTCCTAATAACTTCTTATGTGTTGGTTATACCTTCAGAATTTGTAGGCAGACTGCCATGGAAAAATATCCACCATTTTTCTGTAAAAGCAGAAGTAAAATATTTACCTTACGTTTTCTCACCTAAAAACAAAGTAATAATAATTCCCTTTGATGTGCTAAATTATACAATAGATGCAAGTAGCAAAGATAGTAGCAAAGTCATACTAAATACTCAACCAGTGGTATTAAATAGCATTCACTCTAGTAATAAGAACCTTAAGATGAGGCAAGGTACTTTTGCCCTTTTTGTTGTATACTTTCAGGGGGTAAAGTGTCTGGCATTTGTCAAGTATTAAATGTTTTTTGTGCTAAATTCTTTTACGGTATTGTACCATTTTATTATTTGCCTATTTGTTTATATAATTACATTATAATAGAGAATGAGTTAATACATCTGATATGCATAATGCTTGTGAACTAATACATCACAATAGTTTTAATTAAATTTGACTGCTAAATCTATACTCTCTAGATTATTTTCTCTCCTGGAGACAGTTTTTATTATCAAGAACATGGTATCAACATGAGTATACACTTCAAGAGTTTCTTATAGGATCAAACAAGATAATGCACAAACGTATAAAGAAGAGCCAAAATTTATAACAAATATTGTAAAATAGAAAAGCAATGTTCCATGTGAAGAAGAACTAGTAGGGAGGGGAAAATGAAGGAAAAGGAAAATGAGGGAAAGAAGGAAAAGATGGAGAGGAAGCTTTTGGAAATGAGGTGGGGAAGAGGGATGAGGAAGAAGAGGGGAATGGAGAAAAAGATTTAAGTTGTATCATATACAAATACAAATTTCCAATGATGAATGTTATCATTATGCATATCTAAAATGTACCAATGCAATGAACTAATTTAAAGCTATGATATACATAAAGCACTTAGCATTGAGCCTAGAAATTTTAGAATACAGGTATAGCTATTTTTTATTTATCATTTGGATGATTATTAAAAATGAACTTTTCTATGCTGTAATTACATTAACATTCACCAGTCCTATTTTTTCCTTTCTTGTTTTATCTTTCATTAACATTTAAAATGCTTGTTTCCTCAGTAGATATGTTTCATTCCATTTTATATTCCATCTGTTCTCACTAGTGTGAGCCTGCAATGAATGCCAATTGGTGATTCATCTTAGTGATTTAGAGAAAGTGTTCTTTAGATGTAAAATAAAGTAAATGACTTTCTCTGTGAAAACTGTTTTTCTCCTTTAAAAGAGATATTATTTAGCAGAGATGACATTTAGTAACCTCTCATGTAAGTGATCTCCTCTAGCTATTTTTTTTATTTAATTGGATCAATTTTTAACATATTTACTCCCCAATACCAATAGCTCTTTCAGGCATTAAGTCCTTAACTCTACAAAGACCATTGCTAACAAAGGTATTAGCAGATTATTTCTGATTTTTCCCGTTTAGAATTCTCCCACTAACAAAGGAAAAGGAAACTTTGACTACATTATCAATTTTCAGTCTGTCTTTTTAGTAGAGAAAGATGGAAAGTTGAGTGTGTCTCATGACCATTTTTTCTCTCCAGCATCATTTTAAAAAAATCTTTTATAAGATACTCTCATACATTTATGGTATAAAGTGTCACAGTCTCCTCTATGCTTAAAACAAGAGAAATTTATTGCAAGTTGCTACCATCCAGATTAGCAACAAATGTACACTAACTAAGTCTAAAGTGTGTATATGTGTTATGAGCTGATGAAAATCATATAATTGGAGCTTGGCCTCTCCTTTTCTGGATTTAAAACAAGAGTAGGAGAAGAATGAATAAAAAGGATGCACAGTGTAAATGCAGTTTATTTAAAGTTTGTATTCTCAGGTTCTAGCATAGTAAATTTGGAAATGAAGGGAAATGTATGTATTTTATTCCAGATATTAATTTGCACTAAATTTGGAACTTCATAATCTCTTACTTTAGTATCAGGTACTGTATTTATAGATACCCCACTATCAAGAAATAAAAGAAATTTATTTTAGAAATCTAGCCTTTTCTATGTAACATTTTCTACTGAAATACTGCCAAGATACAGAAAAAACAATACTCCCACTAAAGCATCAAAAAAGATCGCATTTCTTTATAATGTATTAACATTCAGATTCTAAGATTTCAATCATCTATATATTTCTAACATTATGTTAACATTCAGGTCTTACTGCTTCATATGCTAAAGTCTAATAAAGTCCAAAATGATTTTTTCCTTCAGCATAGTATTTAATCATTGACTACAAAATAATTACATAACCATAGTTTGACCTTTAGAAATTTCTTCCTTGTACATATCATAATTGTTTTGCTGCATCTGCTTCATTAGTTGAAATGTTATTACCATGTTCATAAAAATTTATAGTTTTATCCAAAAATTCAGAAACAAGAAAAAATTTCATATTTCTAACAAAACTGTTGCCAGTATTTTCTCACAATATTATTCTTTGATTTATAACATCTAGAGGAATTTATTAATGTGTGTAAAACAAATCATACTCCTTTATCATATTTAGTTTCTTGTCTTATACTTCTTTAGTTTTAGGAATGCTTATCAAGATTGAGCTTTTGGGAAAGAATTGAAACCTAGCACCTGTTCAAATTGCTTAGAATTCCCTCAGGAAAAAAAACTCAGACTTTTTGATCAGTTGAGTGATGTGCTGCCTGAACAGTCAATAGGCCATCTTAAACAAGTTTTATTGGAAATTATTATTATTTTTTCCCTGTTTAGGACAAGTTCTACAGTGTCTACAGGGTTCGCTTTGTAGATCCGACTCGTAGTGATTCTCCTGTTTTCAGCCTCCCAAGTGCTGAGATTACAGGCATGTCCACCATGCCCAGTCTCCGTCACTCTCTCAGCATGTCCTGGGGGTGGGCCCAGCAGGGCAAGTGGAGCATTGAACCCCAGCTGCTGTGCTCTGCCAAAGCAGGTGCTTTAGTGTGCTGAGCCATCAGGCCAGCTCTATTAGAAATTATTACATCAGAGTTTGCCAAGGGTTCTAGGGAGGACTCAATGAAACTTTTAGGAGATAGAATGGGCATGGAGTTCTCATCCTATCTGAATGAGCATGGGTCTACATTTTGCTTATGGTAAAGTGTACTTAGTACATGTGAGTGATTGAGAAATAGTTCATATATGCTTTCTGTGTTCCTTTTGAAAATAAGTGTGTCTAAGAATTACAGTGTTATTAATTTCTCTGTTTACATTTATTTCAGCATTATACAAACAATTTTAACATAAAGCAACAATTCTGGGACTAAAATGTCTTTTGTTTTAAAGCACAAACTTCTTTTAGTTATGTATTAAAAGTAGTTTAAATCTTCCTACCTCTTTCACCTCAACTGTAAAAGAATAATAATAATGATTTCAAAATCACAGTGTTTAAGAAAAAAATGTTTATTTGCAGTCATAAAATATATAGTAGAATAAGTGCTACATAAATGTATATAGAATCACTAGCAGTTGCAATTATTTTCTCTAATTGTTGGAAGAAAATACCCAACACCCCAAATTAAGGAAGGAAAGTTTTACTCAGCTCACAGTTGCTGGAGGTCTTAGTCCATACTTTGGTGGCTCCAAGGCAGAGCGGCACAAGGCAGAAGTAAGCAGTTCATGGTGGTGGAAAGCAGCCCAGCACAAAGGGAGGAGGAGCGGTACGAACAGCCAGAAAACCTCTCACCCTACCTTGCATTGCATGCAGATTATCCACCCTAGAGCTGGTGTAGCACTCACGCCCATAATCCCTGCATTGGTTCATGAATTAATCAAAAATTCTAGAAGCCTGCCTCAATAATGTCATGAGACTTTGGGAGTACAACTAGACACAAACCATAACACTAGGTAATCAGATTTATGGAGTTCGATGGAATTAAGCTATGATCTCATATACAAAAATCTGTTTCCTCCTTCCTCTTTGCATTTTCAAATGAAGTTCCAGTGTTTATCTAGTAAAGGATGGTGGCTCTCAGTGGGTTAATTTTATCCTAGCAAAAGAAACTCTAGTTTAGCCATTAATCTGCCTTATAGGTAGGAGATACGAGATAGAGAAGGATGTATAAGACTTTTCCTGGAATACCTCACTCCTTTACTTCTTTCCCACTCTTGTTCAGATGTTGTAAACATGAAAGAAATAATAGAAAAAGAGAACTAATTACAAAGAAGAATACTGTGACATCTTGAGTTAACTACAGCATCATTAAGAAGGTATTTAAGCAGAGACAAAGCAAAGAATGAGGGCAGACATGTTTCAGATCAGTAAGAATTGGGGAAGTAGGTGTGGACACTGGATTTATTAAGTAAATTCTGCTTTTTTTCCAATTTTTGGTCTGATGTGCAAATACTCTTGCCTTCTGTATACTAGCCTCTTGCTATTAATTGCTAGAGTCTAAAGAATGAGTGACTGACTTGAAAACTCTATGATTTGAAAGCCCAGTGCACACAGGCATGGGGAGCTTTCCTTGTGTTTGGCCTAACCATTTAAGGACTTTGGAGGGCTCTGCGTGGCCTGCAAGACTTTGGTGAGCTACACCAATTGGGCATAGCACATATGGGTGCAGGATGCTTTCCGGGAATATAGCCTAACATTTGAATAACTTAAGAGCACTGTGGGTGGTCTGTGGGACCCTGGTGAATCCAGCCCACATCCACCACCTACCCTGAAGGTTTATTGAGCATGAGCCAGTCATCCTCAGTAGTAATGAAAGTCTTGTTTAGTCCTTCCCTGATCTCCCCTCTCATGGGAACCTTACTGGTTCATGCCCCAACACTCCTCCAACACTGCTAATTCTAAATAATTATTGGGAGTTTCGAAACTGTGAAAACATAGGGGCAAACGGCAATCTCCATCCTCCAGCACACCCTGAACAAATTCAGGAGGCAAAAACATGCAAGAACTTGGAAGTCACACACCTAAAATTTCTGAAATGATAACAATTGAAGCAAATAAACAAGTCCGTCATGCTATAGAAGAAATAAGATCAGAAATAGTCTCTCAAATCAAAGCAGAAATGACAAAAATCATGAAAGAAATGCTGGGCACAGCTAAAGAAGACAGAGATTAAAAAAAATAGAGGACAAGAGAAAAATGATGGAAGCATTGAGTGAACAATACAAGACAGCATTAGAATTTATGAAACAGATTCAAACAGATATGCAGGAAATTTAGAAGTTCCTTGAAAGTTAGCAAAGCTACTCCAAGGAAACTGATGATAAACTTTGATTTGTTCAGAAATCAAAGTCAGTGTTGCACGTAATGAACAGGAAAAGAAAGATCTCTTAAAACTTACAAGAAAGGGGCTAGAGAGATAGTTCAGTGGTCTACACACCTGCCTGGGATGTGAAAGGACCCAAGTTCGATCCAAGGTGCTGCATGACTTGACACCATGTCAACCACCAAAACCAAGATGCTGTAATAAATAAGTAGATAGATAAATAAATAAATAAATGTTTGGGCTGGGGATTTGGCTCAGTGGTAGAACACTTGCCTAGCAAGTTGGAATCCATGGTTTGGTCCTCAACATCAAAACAAAAAAATAAACCTTCCTTAAAACTAACAAAGAACCAGGGAATAAAAATTAGGACGGTACAAGACTGTGCAAAGAAAAATAAAACAAGAATAATAGGTGTCAATGAAACAAAATGACATAAAAAGACTTTGTGCTAAAGTACTAGCAAAAAGCTTTCCAAACATGAGAAAAGAATCTGATACACATTATGTGAGGCATATTGAATTCCTGATAGCCATAATCAAAATAAATCTATACTTAGACAAATAACAATCAAGACCTCAGAAATTCAATAAGAGATGAGAATATTAAAAGTTATTACAGAGAAGAAACAAATCACCACCAATTGAAAGCCTATGAGAGTCACTAAAGATTTCTAAAGAAAAAGCATCAAATTACTCCAAGAAGAGCTTGGAGTAATGTATTCATTCTTTAGGTTGTGAAAGAAAATAACTTCCAACACAGATTGATGTACTCTGCAAAACTATCTATCAAATTCCATGGTGAGATAAGATTCTTCCATGACAAAGAACAACTGAAGAAGTTCATGATGAACAAACCAACCTTAAAAGGCTACTGACAGATATTC
Source organism: Tympanoctomys barrerae (assembly GCA_002564285.1). Taxonomy (NCBI): domain Eukaryota; kingdom Metazoa; phylum Chordata; class Mammalia; order Rodentia; family Octodontidae; genus Tympanoctomys; species Tympanoctomys barrerae. The sequence goes on along the minus strand of NDGN011185922.1, from coordinate 3,909 downwards.
TAGAAATTAACAGAAACAACCACAGCTTCAACAACAACAGAAAGAGGGCTGGAAATAGCTCAGTGATTAAAGTGCCTTCAAGCAGGCTCAGGCGCCAGGCGTTCAATCCCTGGGCCTTCCATGCTGTCCCTGCTCTCTGGGCATGCTGAAATGGCAATTAAGATTGGGCATGGTGGAGTATACCTGTAATCCCCACTCTTGGGAGACTATAAAAAGGTGGATCACTACGAGTCTAATCTAGTAGTGAGACCCTGAACACCTTGTAGACCTTTCTAATAATACAAAGAAAAGAAAAACAGAAAGGAACCACTAAACAGAGCAAGTAAAGAAAAAGGGGGCAAAAGTACAGAACCTATAGCAGAAAAATAACACGACAAAGATAAAGCAATACATGTCAGTTATAACCATCAGTATAAATACCTCAGTTTAAAAATGAAAAGAAACAGACTGTATTGAACTGCAGCAGAGAGGATTCATTTGAGACCTAGCAGTAGAAATTCAACTGAGAAGTTTGGTTTGGGACTGGGCAGAGGAACTTCAGCAGAGAAACTAGGTTTGGGAACTGGCAGCAGAACTTGTGCAGAGAGGCTCAGTTTGGCTTGCCACTGCAGAACTCGCTAAGAGAGGTTAGGTGTGCTAAACGAGGAGCAGAACATCTAGCAAGTGTGTCATAGTGGATTGCAGGAAGAAGCTGGTCATAGCATCCAGACTCAAGCTAGTCCCAGTTGGTAGAGTTTGAGTGCAATAGATCCTGATCTGGGGACCTGAGTTCCCAGTGGGGGCCAGACCTAGACCCAGACCTACGGGAGGATCCTCTAAAGACAAGAGTAGCAATAGGTAACTGGGGTGAACTAGTCTTCCTGAAAGACTACAGGTACATCGAGGGGAGGTGACCAGAAAGTCAGTACTTAAGGGAAATTATTTAAATACAATTTTCCACTTTAATATTTGCTTATACAGTCATAATGTTTGCTCTCATAATACAAACCAATTAGTTACAAAAGTTTGTCAGTTGCTATATTTCACTACCCATTTTTAGTGTTGCTAATTGTATTACTGAAAATAGAAAGCTATGGCTGCCTTAACCACATGTTCTCTCATGGGTAGTAATATTGCAAGATGCTTGGGTAATAATGTCACCAAATCCCTATACTACAAGATAGAGGACAGTTACAAACTGAAACCAATATCTCACTCTCAATCAATAGAGAGTATAAAATCTTGGGAAATACAAGAAAGAATCTCTGACACAGAAGAGATACCTAAAGAACACACACTTTACAGAGACCCTCTGATCAAAGTGATGAAGTTCACCATTAGCAAACTTTCACAAAAAAGTATCACCAAAATAAAAATGTAGAGTTCTTTCTGGAATAGGAAATGAGACAGAGAAGGAGAATAATGCAACCTCAGGCTCTGAGCCCACCGAGAACAAATGCAGAATATACTAGCGTAGAAGAAATTGGAAGTCTCAAACCTGAAAACTCTGAAATAAAAGTATCTGAAGTAGAAACAACTGCAGAAGGAAATAAAGGGATTAAATATAAAAATATAGCATCTGAAGTAAAGAAACAACTGCAGAAGACTACAGAGGAAATCAGATTAGAAATAATTTCCAAAGTAAAAAAAAAGAAATGATAAATATAATGAAAGAATTAATGAAAGTTTCTAAAGAAGACACTGATAAATAAAGAGAGGATAATAAAAAAATGATGGAAAACTTGAAAGAACAGTATATAAAAAAATAGAATGCATGAAACAGATTCAAAAACATATTTATGAAATTAAAAACTCAATTTAAAGTTGGCAAAACTGTCTGAATGAAAGTGAAGAGAGACTTTCAGACCTTGAAGGCACTATTGCAGCCAGTGAAAAGGTAAGGATAGATCTCTTCAAAACAACTAAGATCCAGGAAATAATAATACAACAGCTACAAGACCATGCAAACACGAACAGGATAAGACTATTAGACATCAATGAGAAAGAAGGAGTCAACACAAATGATATGAAAAGAATATGGACAGAAGTTATCAGAGAAAACTTCCCATATATGGGGAAACAATCTGACATTCAGGTAACTGAGGCACATAAAATTTCAAATAATATCAACCCAATCAAAACAAAACCCAGGCAAACAATAATTAAGATCCCAGAAATTTGGCACAAGAACAACATACTAAAAACCACAATAAAAAAGCAAACATATGACATTTAGTGTACAACTCCTCAGAAAAATGTCAGATTTCTCTTCACAAGCCATCAAGTCAAGAAGATCAAGGAGCAAAGCATTTCAAGTGCTACAAGAAAACAAATTCCAACCCAAACTGATATACCCTGAAAAACTCTCTTTAACTTTAATGGAGAAGTGAGATACTTCTATGATAACATCTAAAGGATTTCATGACGACTGATCCAACCCTACACAGAGTATTAAAATGTATTCTAGAAAGAGATTGAAATGACCACTACTCCAAATATAACAATGGAAAGAACCCACCCAATATGACAAACAATTAAACATAGTAGAAATGTACATAACCACCAGCAGGACAATCACATGATGAACATAAGTCAACATATATCAATTAAAACCATCAATTTATTTATACATCAATTTCATTCACCAATAAAAAGAAATAGATTGGCGAAGTGGATTAAGAAACAAAATCCAACAATATGCGTACACAAGAAACACATTTAACACATACAGAAATTAATAAGCTGAAAGTCAAACGATGAAAAAAATATTAAGTAGTTTAGGACCTCAGTAAATGCAAGAGTAGAAATCCTGTTCACAGACAATCTGAACCTCAAACCAAGAATGATGAAATGAAATAAGGAAGATCGCCACATATTGCTTAGGGGAAAAACTCAAGAGAAAGAGATAAAAGTGATAAATATGCATTCACCCAATACCAGAGAAACCAATTATGTAAGACAAATTTTAATGGATGTGAAAAATCTAGTATCTAATACCACAAGCTTAACAGGTTACCTTAACAACTCCTTATCTCAAAAAGATAGATGAAGCAAACAGAAAATTCGAAACCAGTTACCAGAAATGAACTAGATCTTTGAACAAATGCTTGTAGAGGGCATATACAGAGTGTTTTACCAAACAACATCTGAACACATGTTACTTTCAGCTGTACATGATTTGTTTTCTTAAACTGACCACATACTAGTCCTTAGGTCATGCTTAAGTTTATGCAAGAAAAGAGAAATTATCCCACACACATTATTTGCCCACAGTGCAATGACAAAAGAAACTATAAAATTCTCATAAACATATGGAAATTAAATAATACCCTACTCAGCATACAATGAGTTACAGAAGAAATTAAGCAATAAATGAAACCATATCTATAATCCAACAAAAATTTAAGCAAAACTGAAGGAAATTTGTGGGATGCAATGAAAGCAGTTCTTAGAGGGAAATTTATAATGGTGAACTCAATTATTAGGAAAGCAGAATGAGAACAAAAAAAAAATACTTTAATGCTTCACGTCAAGCTTCTAGAAAATGAAGAGCAAACCAAGCCTAAAGATTAAAGAAGAAATTAATGGAACTGAAACACAAAAAGTTACAAAATGTTAATGAATAAAAAGCTGATTCATGAAAGATTAAATAAAGTTGATACACTTCTTCCCAACCTACTCAAAAAGAAGAAACAAAAACTTCAAATTCAAGCAATAATTATGAAAAGGCAAAAATGACTGCAAATGTTATGGAAATTCAGAGGATCATGAATAACTACTTTGAAAATCTTTACTCTCACAGAATCAGACACAGAAGAAAGGGATTGATTTCTAGATAGGTACAAATTATGAAAACTGAATCAAGAAAATATAAAATATCTGAATAACCCAATATCAGCCAATAAAATTGAACATATAATAAAAAAAAAA
>NDGN011185893.1:0-11016 GCA_002564285.1 Tympanoctomys barrerae | reverse complement strand
ATATATATATATATATATATATAGTTTATATTCTATAAACTATAGAATATAAAAAGAAAAATATTAAAAGTGGAAAAAGACATTCAATGGAATAGAGAAAGGACATGAAATTTATTGGACAAATAATTACAGTACCTTGATTAGCTTTGCCCAAAATCCTATGAAACAGATATAGTTACATATTCATTTACAGCATAACAAGATTTTGAGCAACAATGGACTACATAAATATAGTCATCCTATGAGACGTAATGGAAGTGAAAAAGTCTTATCCCCTTGTAAAGACACAGCCATTGAGTTTGTGGTGGTACTGGAACAAATGTACCCATTGCATTGTTAGACATACAAAACACTAATCTATGCAGTTATGTATAATACATGATGCTAATAATGACAATAAGTGACTGTTACTGATTTATAGGTATTTACTATACTTTTCATCAATTCATATTTATAAAAAGTTTACTGTAAAGCAGTATGCATTGCTATGCCAACAGCAGCCTCATACCACTGGTGTTTAAAAAATCCTTTGAGCATATCAAGAGGGCCATATCAAGTGACTCAGCCAGGCCATCTGGGTTTGTTTGAGAACACAAAGTCCCCCAATGGCACACTTCTCAGAATGTAGCCCTATCACTGGATGACATGTAAGTAACTAAGTGGAAAGTTCACTTCTTATTCATCATAAAAATACAAAATTTTAATACAAAATACCTAAACCAAAATGAATAGTCCCAGAAATAATTAGGTGAAAGCAATTATTTACTATTGCATGGATTCTATATGGTAAGAATCTTAATCTCTCAATTTATGTACTGTTTGGCCTAATGTCTTTTTAAGAATCAACTGGAGAAGAAATGTTTTCCAAACTTATGTGGTTGTTAGCAGGATTCAGTCTCTATACCTTATAGATATCTTGTTATAAATTGCTTCCAGCTTTATGATAAATGGTCCTATGCAGCACCTCAGCTTGCTGTATCGAAGGGTGCAAGATGAAAGACAATATAGGCCTGCCTCAGAGGAAGTCACAGTACTTCGCAATTTAATCATTGAAGTGACATCTGTCACTGATGTTGAATTCTACTAAAGTCAAGTTATGCAGAGGGGATCGTGTAAGCCATGAATAATCTTGAGCAAGCTTCTTTGAGACTATCATAGAAATTTCTCTACCATACAACTCAATACAGTAAAAAATATGTATAGCAAATATTAATAATAAAGATAAAAGGCATGATTCAGTAATTCTGAGGTGCAAATTACAGATTGTAACCTATGATGTCTACCATGATGGACTGGTGGTAGTCAGTTTTTCTCCAAGGCCAGGCCTCTTATCTGGAGCCATGGCATAGCTGTTGGGAAGGCTTATTTGAAAAACCTGCATAGGAAATAGGATGTTCTTGACTCCAGGTTGGGGAGTTTGTGTTTGATTTATTTAAAACATTTTTCAACATTTCTCTGTAAATTAAGAATTTAATTCTTAGTATATCCTTGAGAGATCTATATTGCAGTTTGATCATAAAAAGTAGCCTAAAGTGTCCACCTTTTGTATAATTATACTCTGTACAATGTTACTTTGTTACTTTGTCCATCAAAAAATGAATCCTTGGGCACCAACCAGCCTTTGACTTAGTGGAAGCAGTGGAAGCAACAGCGTCCTTGTTAAAACCGAGCTGTGAGCAGAGCTCCACACCCCTACTGTCCTTATTAGAAGTCTGGCTTAGCAGAAAATAAGCTCAAATATCCTGTTGTAGACAGGGGAAAGGGACACTCAGCCCAGTTGGCCACTGTGACACCTTACATGTGATCCAGTTTGTCCAAGACCAACAAAGTCAATCAATTATTCCCCAAACAACCAAAGATACCAAGGAAGCCAAACCCAGCCCCCAAGAAGAGCCTGCCCAACTAATAGAACCATGGGGAATAGAAAGTGGTTATTGTTTTAAGCCACTGAATTTGGGGTGATTTATTATGGAGTAAGACTTACATAGTTACATGATTATTAGAAAAATAATAGTGTGAAGTGATGGGTACATAAGCTATAGAAGTAACAGTCAAGAAATCATCAAATGTTCAAGAAACCATGTATTAGAAATGCTCCATGAAATTAAGATGCCACTTTATTATTAGGGGACCAGAGCCTTATAAGCTACTCGAAAAATTCTCCCAAACACAATTTAGAAATATATTATTTTTCTGGTCTCTATATTTTAAATAGGTAGTTATAAAAATTTAAAAATTTATACTTCAGAAAAAAGAATCAATTTTATTAATTAATGAATTGATTTTTACTATTTATTTTTCTGTAATTTAGGGAAGGGTCTACAGCATGTTCAGGGTCTTACTACTAGATCAGACTCATAGTGATTCTCCCGTTTATAGCCTCCAAAGAGCTGGGATTACAGGCATGTGCCGCTGCCACCTTGTCCAGTCTCAATTGTCTCTCAGCATGGCAGGCCCATGGACTGACTGAACCCCTAGCCCCTGTGCCTGCTATTTGCCCAGCCATATATATATATATATATATATATATATATATATATTTATTTATTAGTGGTACCAGGGATTGAACTCAGGACCTTGCACTTGCCAGGCAAGCAATTATTCCACTGAGTTATCTCCCTGGGCCCATAGAATCAATTTTAAATAAAAACCTATAATAGATCCATTTCTCATTTAATCTTCAGACAGCATCCGCAGTACAAAGAAAGGAAACATTTCAAAGGTATGTGACTGGTGCTCTACATTTTCATACTGCACGTGAAATTGAAAGTTTCTATATTATCAAACATGCTCTGAAATCCAAAAATGTCCTACAACTATAACCAATTGCAGAAGGGATCCAGAAGGTCAGCTAATTAAATAATGTTTAATGGAGAAACCACATGGTAATCCGCATTTCATGTAAGAATTAACAGTGGCTAGCTCACTGGATTTGGGCTCTAAAAGTTATTTCTTGCTTGTATTTAATGACATCCATCTTCTCATAACTCCTGTTCATTGATTCTCACTCTTCCCTCCAGCACTGCCATACAATGAATGCAATCCCTTTTCTTGGGGCTATTTTTCAAGTGTCTGAAGGGAGCTAATGCAGGCTTCCACAGCATTATCCTTTCCAAGATTAAGAAATAAGATTAGGTGGAAATCCTACTTTCCACCTTTCATTTAACCAGTTCTTTGTACTCTCAATATTCTAGTGGATTTCCCATAAATAAATTCAAATTAAAACAAAACGAAACTAACAATTGTTTCATACAGCACCAGTAACTGAAAGCGAGAGTCCATATTATACAAAACTTCAACCCACTGAAACTCTCTATAGAAGCTTCGGAGATAGTTCAGCAATCTAAGTGCCTGCCTGGCAAGCACAAGTACCTGAGTTCAATCCCCAGTACCATATACTGTGCCACCGTGCCGGCCACTGAAACCAGGTATGGCAGTGCACACCTGTAATCCCAGAGTTAGGGAGGCTGAGACAGGAGGATCACTAAGAGTCTGAGCTGTATAGTGAGAGTGTACCAAACAAACAAACAAATTAATTAATTAAAATTTGAAATTCTCTATTATATTTTAACATACTTTATCATATCTTCTTTCTAATCTATCTTTCTGCAATTCACAGTAAGGAACCAGAACCAGGTTTTTATATCTTCACACTTATTTGTATCTCTGTACCTTACTGTACCACGTGACATTGTTTTAACCATTTTTTTAATCTCTTCTTGCTTCTGAATAATTATAAACTTTATCGCAAGATGCCTAAGTCACTGAGTAAATGTTGAAGAGTGCAAGTACTATACAGGGCTCTTACATAAAGTCTCCAACATCCTCTACATAGGCTGATACTAACTCACATTAATAAATACTTTTGGTATAGCTTATCACCTAGTATGAAACCACTTAACTTTGCTGTGATTCTCCAGTTTAATTCAGTCTTATCTTTAAGGAGGTTACACCTGAACTGATACACTCTGCCATGTCTACAACATTCCTGTGATCAAGCATCTCTAGACCAACATGGAATAGCAACTGAATGTCACGTCTCTACTTTTCATCCCGACCATAGAAACTCTATTAACTGTTATAGCAACTATCCAACTTCATATATTATAGTCCTTATTGTTTAAACCACTGACATGTTTAAATTTATGTTGGAACATTTTTGCACATAGTTTCTTTTACATGGATTTTTATTTAAATTGTTGCTGTATGAACTCATTGTTATCACCTTAACTCACTTTACCACGCTCCACTCTATACAGAGAGACTCTACTGCGAATAATGTTTATAACCTTCCTTTTTAATTGTTCAGCATCATGGCATTTGTAGATGGAATAGATCCAAGAAGCATCAGCTCTTTGAGGGGTTTTATAAATCACTCACTACCCTTAAATTTAAAAGCACATATGTATACTAGTGGGAATGACTGGAAAAAATTTAATAAAAGTCAACTCAAATCAATAGGTATTTACTCAGTGTCTACATTCCAATTCTATGAGCTAGGAACTATAGTGAGTATAAATTCTAAGTGCTGCCCTGTAAAGAAAGAGAATAGATAATCATGCAAGGTGAGAAAAATGCTTAAATAACAGGACTAGACAATTATAAAAGAGATGTCAAAAAGAACATGATTCATGGTCAGATGAATTATTCAGTCAATAAATTTTACAACAGTTAAAGAGAATCCGTTTTCACTCCAGGCTAGGGTGGTCAGCCCCATGAAGATAGATGTGCACAGATATCATAGCTGGACACATGGATGAACCTCAGACAGGAAGAGGACACAAGTGAGGACACCTTGGGAATTTAGCATGGCATCAATAAAAGTGATTGCTGGAATGATTGCACTGTTAGGCAGATTTTCAGAAAAGTTTATACAGAATGTCAGGGAGAAAGAAAAATAGTCAATAAGTACTTGAAGAAACTAGTGACATATTTTTGGAAAGAAGATTGAGGAAGCTATTTGGAGAGAAATGACCATCTGTGACATAGTTTGGCCTGGGTGTAGGGAGAGGGGGAGGGAACATTAGCTTTGGTAAGTAGGTAGTCTTGTCAGCATGTACTTAGAGAAAAAGAAAGGAAAACAAAACAAAAAAAAAAGTAAATAGGGCCAAGGATACCACTGGGTGCCATAAAAATAACAAAAGCTTCTTTTTTGTCTTTTAAAAGGTAATTCAAAGGTCAAGGTTGAATGGCTATAATCTCCATGTTTATCTAGTAATACAGATGGGAGGTATAGGTAGGTAAGATGAAATAGACTATTTTGTTATCTGTGTGTCACGCTGATCCCTCTCCCATGGAGCTAGTCAGTAAAAAAATCTGTGACACAAAGTCCAGAAAGTTTCCCTGTTACTGAAACTGTACAGGAAAGAAACATGAGTATACGGAGAGCCTATCAGGATTCACCTCCTTATATATGTTCATACACACGTAATGTATAATTATACATAATATGATGTATATGATGTATATAATGCATAATTATAACACATATAATATAATGTATCATTACATTACATGTATGTAAATCAGAGAAAAGACATTTTAAAGATAATGTATATATTCAAAATACTTCCTTACCCTCATTTCAACAATTCAATCATAAATAGCTATTTACATAGTGAAACATGTAGTCCACAATTAAGTGTTTGTGAATTTACTTCCTTTACCAACTCTTTGCTAAAATGGCATTCCTCTTGACCCCTTCCTAAAACATTCTACAAACACATTTTAGGCACTAGAGTCCAGCTAAGAGGATAGGCAGGCTTTCAATACAGTCTCAGAATGCTGCTCACTGGTGAATAAATAAACAGAGAAAACAATCACAATTAAATTCCACACTGTGTACAGAAATTAAATTCTCCAGAGTGTATAGAAGTTAATAGTCAAGGACTGGGGAGATAGCTCAGCAGTCTAAGACCCTCCTGGCAAGGGCAAGTACCTGGGATCATTATCTGTTAAGGCATGCTGTGCCACATTGCTGGCCACCAAAACTGGGCATGAATGTGCATGTAATCCCAGCACTGGGGAGGCTGAGACAGAAGGATCACTCTGAGTCTAAGCTGGGTAGCAAAACTCTGTACCTAAATAAATAAATAAATAAAGTTACTAGTCAAGCAATGGTTTCAGATCACTGCTGATGACTTTATGTAAAATGATCCAGCTTGTATCCGTTAATGTTTACAAGAGCTTGCAGGGCTGGGATAGGTTTCTTCCTTCACATGCTCTGAATCAGATTTAATGGAGGGCACAGAAACTTACCAGACTGGCCTACGATGGCTGCCCAGAGTCAAATTTAGAAGAGTGCAAAAGATCTGTCCTTGTGCTAGAGATCCAAAGGTTCCATCCAAAGTCCTGGAGCCCATGGCAATGTCCCACAGGAGTCTACATCAGGAGGATGAAGGATCATTGACAGAAGACCTTGGGGTCTGTGTGAGGCAGTGGAAGGGCTGGTGCTAAAATCCTAAGAGTCTGCACTGGCAGGCTGAAAGGCCTGTAATGGAAGCTAAAGAATCTGCCCCAAAAGCCAGGAGGACACACAAGGTGTAGGCAATGATGAAGACCGTAATTCCTCCACAGAGAATAGCTGAAGTTCTTTCAAGGAAAATCAGCTGAACTCCTTCCCTTCAATTCTCCTTTTATACTGTTTTGACAATAACCCTTCCTGCAGTGGGTCTTCCAATCTAGAACCATGCTGACTCAATTCACCTGGGCATTTCTAGTCAAGCAGACTATAAATTAACCACTGCAGTCTTAGTACATTTGGGCTATAATAGCAAATTGACAAAGGGTGAGTGGGTTATAAAAAATAAAATCTAATTTTTCACAGTTCAGGAAGTTAGACGTCCATGATCTGCATCAAAGTGGAGTCAGTGTCTTGTGGGAACTCACTTTCTGTTCATAGGTGATCATCTTATCTATATGACTTTACATGGTAGAAGAGGTGTTTAATCTGTCTGAAGTCTTCCTTCAAAAGAGTTACTAATCCTGTCCTTTAAGATTCTCCTCCCATTACCTAATCACTTCCCAGAGGTCTACTTCCTGAAATTCACACCTTAAAGAATAATATTCCAACCTGTGAATTTGAGAGAGACATAAACATTCAGTCTATTGTAGCTCCGTAAATCCAGCAAGTAGACTGTGTAAGTTGTGCATTTCTAATAATATGGCTTATATTATATAATTGTTATAGAAAATAATAGGCCTATTGAGAAATAACCAAATTTCCACATAAGGCTGTTGTCCTACATCACGAGAAAGCAAGCATAATTGAAACAAATTAAATCCTTATGTTAACTGATTGATGAAAGAAATCATTTGAATGTTCTAAAATAGCAAGCTTGCTGTTCTCAATCACCTTTGGTATAGCATAGATAGAATAGATTTGATCAGCACACAAAGGATCCTGTCACTTATCTTTAAATTAATTTGTTTCTGAATAGAAAACACTAAAAGAAGCTGATTGCTTAAATGTGAGAACTAAGGTAATTGTTATGTAAATGTTATATCTAATTATCTACATTTTTTCATAATCAAATAAGTAAAATTAGACTCTTTAAATTGGTTTTCATGAAAAAATGTAAGCAATTTAGTAATAGGAAATTTCTAAGCATGATAAAAATAAATTATGATGGAAACATTTTGATAATAAAGCTTAATTTTTAAAATAAAGAATATTCTCAAAATATTTAATAAATTTAGTGTATTTTCAGGTGGAAAGACAAACTTTGGCTAAAATTGGTTTATATTTCACTACCATAGTGCTACTCTATTAGCAAGCACTTAGCAGCAGGTCAGAGAATAAAGCTTCCTTTGCATTTACAGACACTCCCAATCAAATGGTAGCCTGAGCCTTACTTTCTGTCAGATCAGTAGCAAAATTAGATTTTCACAACAGTGTGAATGCACTGTGAACTGCACATGAAGGGATTTAAGTTGTGTGGTTTTTATGCAAATCTTTAGTGCCCGATGATATGTGGTAGAGCTGAGCAGTGATGCTAGTGTGGGGCAGCAGCTGCAGTAACAGAGTGACAGCTGAGAGGTTTGACTCTAAAGAAATCATAATGAATTAACTTCTTACAGGCTCAAATAAAAACCCTATGAGCAAATGGTGCATGACAAACCACAGTGATAGCAGGCTTTAGAGTGGCAAGTGAATCATGTACTTCAATTCCATAGCTGCATTTTATGGCAGGCTTTAAGTCAGAACTTGACACTTATTTTAGTCCCCATGTGACTCATACATTATTTTATGTAGCATTTCAGTCCAAGCCTCTTTTCCACTCTGTATATTTGTGTCAATCACAGTTTCAGTAAGGTCACAAGGTAACCCTAGCCAAAATATTAAAAAGAAACCTTCCTGGAGAGCTTTGAAAATGAAGAGGACCCAATGATTAGAAAAGAGAAAACTCTAAGACTGTCAACAGAAATCAACTTGCATTTAACAGAAAATAGCAAGAGTCCTACTTAAATTGTAGGTCCATTGCAACCAATGATTCACATCTCCACACCCAATTCATATAATATATGATGACCACTACTCAACAATTCCATGAAACCTACAAAACTGCTTCATTGCATGAAGACCAATTACTTGGCATTAAAATAAAAGTATTTGAGGTTTATCAAAAGAAAAACATAAAAACATGAAGAACTAAAGCAACTACTGAAGGCTACCAGTGATCAGATGATGTGCCTGCACTAAGCATATAATTTTATTAGCTAACCATGCTTTTTAAAACTAGGAAGATTTTTATTATTGGTAAAGAATTGATATTACCTGTGAATATTTAGAAGTTACAGTTGAAAAGGTGTGCCTCTTTTGGCTGTCTCACAACTATACAAATTGGTGAAACAGCCCAGGATACTGAAGTACAATTGTTGAAGAGAATGAATGAGTCACTAACCAGGTTGATGAGTCTACCAATGTTAACAACAAGGTAATGATGCTTGCTATTGTGGAACATATTTTTCAGGGAAATATGCATGAAGATGTTTGTGCACTTTTGTTGTAAACCAACTCCACAGCTGTAGAATGATTCCAGTCTCTGGATGATTGCATAGGAGGAAGCATGAATTTTTCATTTTGTTTTGATATATGCACAGACAGAAGAGCTGCCATGAATGGATAGTTTCCTTGTTTCACCTCTTGGGTCACAGAGATGTTTCTGAATGTGAGTCTTGGTACTGTATCATCCATAGAGAAATTCTGAATTTAATTTTCTGGATTTGCTTAAAGTGATCAACCACATTAAAGTATATCCTCTTATGTCTGAGAAGTTCTGTAAAGAGGTGAGCACAGAGCACACACATTTTTTCTTATATGATGAGAACACTTTCTAAACATACATCATTCGCCAGAGTTTTTGAGTTATAACAGCTGCTCCAGAGATTTTATTTAGAAAAACCTCACCACTGGCAGCACATTTAAGTAACACAGACTGGATCTCAATACTTGCTTACGCATGTGACACATTCAACTTAATGAAGTCAATCTGTCACTTAAGGGAAGAATGACAACCATGTTCAAGTTGCCAAATAAAGTGGTTGCATTCAAACCCAAACTGGAATTATAGGAGCAATAAGTGAACATGAAGTTTTTAGGCATTTCAAACAGTAGAAAACATTTTGAAAGAGACTGAGCCTGGGCCTTTTATCTCCCATTCGCTGCATGATCACCTTTCTGAGCCTTTAAAGGAATTTTGGCATCACTTCATATCCACATAATATCACCCATACTATGAAGAAATCAACCCACAATACGTTTGTTAATAAACCAGTTAAGTTGTTTTATCCCTGATAAAAGAGAATCAACTGTTCAAGCCTGCAAATGACAGGCGCTTCTGAAATCATACATTCTAAGTAAAATTCAAAGAAGAATATCCTGAGAATGCCAAGAAACAGGAGAAAGCCTTCTTCTATTTAACATTCTATCTCTATGCAGCAGGATTTTCTGCAGTGACAGTAACCAAAACAAGATTAGTGAGCAGGATGGACATAACTAAACACACTTCAGATGTCACTGTTTTCTATCATTCCCAGATAGGACCATAGTTACAGGAATGCAAGCTCAGGGTTTCCAGAGTGTGCACTATGGTGAACTGCATAAGTATTTCATTGTTACAATATAGTAATAATGGAAATAAAGTGCATAGTAAATGTAACGAATTTGACCCATCCTGAAACCATCGTCCTCCACCCAGTACCTGGAAAAATTTCCTTTCGTAAAACCACTCTTTGGTAACAGAAAAGGTTGCAGTCTTTTCTCCAAAACATGACTTCTAAGTATATATATATCAAAATAGTTTACAAAATATTACTATCTGAATCTATAGGGTGAGTAAAGAGTCAAACAGAACAAAAAAAAAAGGAAAATAAAGCAAAATTTCTTCTCGCTTCTTCAGCCAAAAAATCTGTCTTCTCTAGCCCTGGAAGATTAGAGGTCTCTGCTCATTGAACATTGAACCTAATATCGTATAGTATCCACTTTCCAAATACAGTTCTTAGTCCTTCAGACTTAGAATGAACTGTACCTCTAGCTTTCTGAAGCTCCAGTGTAAAGATAGGACATAGTGGGATTTCTGGGCTTTTATAAACATGAGACACTTGCCATAATATATTCCCTCTTATTCATGATACATTTCCTTTTTGTTTTGCTTCACTGGAGAACACCCCGTAGCAGTAGCACTGAACACACTTCAAAAATTCCTCAACATATTGAGCAAAAACAAAGACAATACACTGTTCCCAAATAATTATGCTGACACTGAGTGAGCCGCTTATGTGGGAAGTGCTTCCCATCTCCTGTTGGCTTGAGAAGTGGCCATAAACCGCTCTTTAGAATTAGGCAAGTGTGATGCCAACGCTGCAAAATGTAGGGAGACTCCCCATTCTCAATGTACTATAAATGGAGACACTGAACGACACGATCCCAAGAGGCAGTACCTCCTTAAATGTTCTACCTTAGGCAGTGCACTTGCATCACTTGATCTTGTCAATAGGATGTGAACAGCAGTTAGA
>NDGN011185873.1:0-18515 GCA_002564285.1 Tympanoctomys barrerae | reverse complement strand
TCCCCCTCCTCTCCTCTCTTTCGCTCCCCTCATCACCCTTCCATCTCCCCCCTCCACCCCTTCTGTGAGATCATACCTGACTCTGCCCTGAGATTTGGCTCTGGAAAGGCAAGGGACGATCACGCTCATCTTTTGGGGCTGTTGAGATTAGAATCTGCACCTGCTGTTCTCATCTCTATGGTTAAGTCAATGTTTTACAGGGCTTCTGGTGTGCCACTGTCACATCAAATCTGAAGGGAGCGGCTGCCCTGCTGCTCTGACGTGGCTCCGCTCCATTGCACACCGAAGGCGCAGAGGACCCTGCACTGTAATGACGCCTCACGAGTCACACCGGGGACTTCGCTCTTGGGTCTGGAGGTGGCCTGAGTCTGAAGAGGAGTGGCACGCCCTCCTCTGAGGCGCGAGTCCCTTCCTCCTGTCCCTGAGCCCTGCTTGTGCAAGGCTCCTGTCAGACAGTGGCGGCATCTGTTGGGGCAGCTCAGGGGTTTTTGGTTTGTGTGTGGGTGCCAGGCCCTCAGGGTGAGGCTGCCCGGGGCTCCCTCCTCTCTGGTGCTGCCAGGGCCTGTACTGTGTAGTCTTCGTCTTACTTGGTCTCTATCACAAGTGAGCAAATCCGCCCCTTGCTAAGGCCTCTGCTGAGGCCTGGTGCTGGCTGGATCAGGAGCCGAGAGCAGAGGCTGCACTAGGCCCAGCTCCACGAGCTGGAGTCTGAAGGGTGTTTGGAGTCAGCCACTGAAGGGGGTGAGGAGGCAGGCGGGTGACGGGTGCTGTCCATGATAGGTGACAGCACAAAGCACAAGAGCTCAGGCACTTGTCAGAGCCACTGGCTAGCACGCGGCGGTGACAGGATCCCAGCTCCCACAGACACGTGCCCAGCCGGCCCCCAAGAGGGGCTGTGGGGTTTCCCAGCGTCTCCAAGGCTGCTGTGACTCTGCAGCAGGAGGACAGGAGGAGCGGAAGGTACGTGGAGGGTTGGTCTAAAGGGAAAGGGTGGCCGTCCTGAGAACGCCCCAGAATGGCTGGAGGAGATGCTGTAGACCTGGCTGTCTGCGGAGATCACAGAGGTGGTTCCTTGGGTGAGGATCAGTGCCCACACCCTGAGCTCTGGGCCTGAGAAGAGATGGGGAGGAGCTGGACCTTGGCCCGGCAGCCCATGAGGCTGCGGTCCTGCAGCCTGGACCTGCAGGGCAGCTCTCCCGGTGGGGCCTTGAGCAGGAGGGGTCTTTCTCTGGGGCCGTTTATAGTTCAGACTTGAGCAAAAACAGCAGGTTTGTGGGGGAATGGGCTGGCACAGGCCTCAAGTCCTCTCCTGGGTCTCTTCTGAGGACCGCTGTGTCCTCGTGAAGGACTCTGTGCTTTAATTTCAGGCAGCAACTCAGGGTGGAATGCCTGCTGTGGGGCAGCTTCCGTGGGGCGCGTGGGTCATCTCTGCTTTGCCTTCCACTGCAGAGGAGATGCCCTGTCATGTGCCGTCTCATGCACATAGCATTCTGTGCAGTGCCCATCCCGTGCCAGGTCTGTGGAACTCCGCCTCTCCCACATGGTTCCAGAGAGTCACACGTGCTGGACACTGCAGGAGACCAGGGATGCTTTCTCCCCAGTGTCTTCAGGGTGTAATCCTGCCACGAGAGGCAGGGGTGGTGGTCGGGAGGGAAGGCGGGCTGCCTCTGCCTCACTGGGCTTTGATGTGTGGAGGGTCTGCTGCTCCCTTCTGATGTCAAAGGTGTGTTTGTGTGAGCCCCTTGGGCTGGCACCCAGCGCTCTGGACTGTAGTCCACTCTCAGCAGCTCCACTTGGCCACCGCGGCTGTCCAGGTCCCCGTCATTGCCTCCCTCTCTTCCTCAGGCACTTGGCCTCCCTCTCTGGTCTGCCATGCACCTTCCTCAGAGCTGTGTTTGCTCCTGGGCAGAGCAAGCAGGGATGGAGGGTGATGCCTCCTCACTCACCTGCCCCCTGCAGCCTTAGCTGGGCCTGTCCTTCCTTCCATCCATCCCACAGCCTGAGTCCTGAGTGCTACGGACAGGGCATGGAGCTGCGAGGGGTCCGCAACACAACGTGCAGTAGAGGGTCCTGCTTCCGTGAGGCCCAAAGCCGGCCCATCACCCTCTTCCCTGGGGGAAGCATCTGACTGTGTCACTGACTGGGCCCCAAGCACCTCTGCTTTGAATTGAAACCAGAGCCCCCAGGCCAAGGCTTGCCATTGTTCCCCTTTGATCCCTTTACCCCCCACACTCTGCCAAGTGCTGATGTCAGAAGTCTGTGGGCCTCAGATCTGGCAGGAGTGACTGTAAAGTGAGCCCACGGATTTTTACGGCTGTGATGTGCGGTGATGCAAAGGGATTTTCTTTCAGGTGTTTGAGCGCTGCTGAAACTGTTTAAACTCTGGTGACCCTGAGAGACTGGCTCAATGGGCTTTGCATAGAGAGGCACAGGTGGATTTTCCGGGGAGGCCAGAGGCAGAATTTTGTGGTTTGTATCTGGACCGCCTGCAGTGCTCTCAGAGGCAGAGCTTTGGAGGCTGGACTGCAGGAGCCTGCAGCTGACCTGCCTGAGCGCCCAGGCGCGGCTGGAGGTGGCCACTGCGGTCCTGGCCTAGGAGTGTGCGCTCCCTGGTCCAGCCTCCCGTTTCTGCTCCTGGCTGCCTCCTGTGAGGAGAGCCGCGTGCCTCCGTGCGGGCCTTCCGCCAGGCTGTTCTCCACGTGATGCCGTCCAACACATTGTGCTGCAACTTCTGACACCGCGCGCCAAAGCAGCCGCTCCTCGCTTGAGCTGCACGCATCTGCTGTCCTGTCCCAGCAGCGAGGAAGCTTCATTTTGTGCAGTTGGAAAACCCCGCACATGACAATCATTTTTCCCAGCGCTCTTTGCTCCTGTCCAATCTCCTTGGGGGTGAAAGTGCCCCGGAGCTCTGCGTGGGGCGAGCAGCTCTGCAGCACAGCTGCCCTCTGGCGTGGCCCTGGGCGGCCTCCATGGCTGTGAGTGGCTGGGGACGTCTCAGTCCTGAGGACAGCTGAGGCATGCTGAGCTGCAGGTGCCCACAGGGCCCCAGGGCGCTCACCTGGACTCCTCAGAGCCCAAGGGAGCTGCAGAGAGCGCATGCGTAGCGTTGCGGTGGTTCTGCTTCCAGGATTCTGGGCCTAGGGTGAGGAGTTGATGGAAGGGCAGGCTGGATTAGCGAGCCCCCCCCCACCCCCCACCCGTTGTCCTGCGGCTCGAGGCTCTGGGTCCCAGGTTGGGCCTCCGCCCCAGGTGCTGAGATCTGGATCCTGCGAGGACTGTCCCGCGTGCCATCTAGTGGCCGGCTTTGGAATTGCAGCCTCCCGGCCCAGAGGAGGGTCTGCAGCTTCCCAGGTGGGGAGAGAAGGCAGCCCCCCAGGGCAGCAGAGGCCACCCGGTGCGCCCCTCCTGGAGCTGGGGCACCCGCTGCTTAGGGTGAGGGCTGGCTCTGGGCGGGGCGCAGGGGCAGCCGTGGCCTCTCAGGGAAGTGGGCGGCTGCTCACTGGGGGCCGAGCCTCCTGCGTGACTCAGTGGGCCAACGTGGCGTTCTCTGGTTAGTCCTGAGTTGCAAGTGGGGGCAAACGGTCGATGGCTGAGGGCTGGGCCAGGGCTGTGGTGCTGCAGCCTTGGGTGGCCGAGTGGCCCCTGCCATCCCCGCCATTTTTGCCATTTTCTGAGGTCCTCTCTGCCTGTCCTGGGAACCAGGTGCGTTGAGGCTTCTTTCTCCGTCCCAGCCTTGTCGTGGTGGAGCGCTTCTCCCTTTGCTTGCCTGGTGTTTTTGTCTTGTCCTCCTCCTGTGCTTGGGGATGCAACACGAGGCTGAGGACGCGGACGTCAGCTCTGAGAGGGCCTCTGTGCTTGATGGGCTCTGTCCTGCCTCCCGCTCCAGGGGGTGTGACAGGGGTCTGCCCAGCGCTGGCTCGAGCCGCACGGTCCTAGTGCCATCCTGGGGCTCGGGGCCTGCGCTCCATGCAGAGGGCCAGGCCGGGTGGTGCATGCAGCTTCTGTCCCTCTCCAGACGCCTGGTTTCACTGTGGCTTTGCCTTGGGACGTTCCGGCCCTGTCTTCACAGTGGCCACTGACTGGGTCACAGTGAACGACATTAGTGTAATTGCACCCTGTGGAAGCATCACCCCATGAGCCCTGAGGCATTGCTTTGAGAAATAAACTTTAGCTGAGAATGGTATCTGAAGACTTTTAGTTCCAAGATACAGATTTGCCCAAGAAGCCTGCCTGCAGTCACGGCCTCATCGGGCAGCAGGGCAGGGCCTAGGGTCATCCGAGCAAAGCGCTGGGCTTCGAGTCTGGGCTGCAATGTCGTCGTTCATGCTGGGAGCCCTTTCTGCATCATTTATGTGGTTGCAGTTGGGGCGGTTTTGTGCCGCCGCTTCCCGGGAGGGCGTGGATGGGGCTCCACGCTCGGTGATGTTTGAAGAACCTGGCTGAACTTTAATTTGTTTTGGTGCTCATTGGTGAGTGTGTGAGCACACTTGACCTTTCCACACGTACATTTTCTGGATGTTTCTGGGATTCTCAAACTCAGGCTTTTGGTGAAAGGAAGTTGCTGGGCTCAGGCGGGAGGGTGACCTAAGTGGCACTAAGGACTGTGGGGTGGGGTGGTGCTGTGGACCGGGACACCCTGGAAAGCTGCTGCTGTGCGGAGAGTGGGGCTTTGTCAGGTCCTGGCTCATGAGGCCTCTGATTTCTGTTAGCCGACAAATCGTTGGTGAACTCATAATTGATGGAATTATGCGGAGGAGGCGTTTGGCGAAGCTTTGCCTCTATCTACTACTCCTCACTGGGGGTGAGCACCATCACAGCTGTCTTACCCGCACAAATGCGAGCGCAGCCTTCCTCCCCCAACTTGTATTTCATAAATTGAGGGTCCACCACCTTCATCCTCAGCTCTGGCCTAAAAGCAGTGACTCCAGCTGGCCACAGGCTGAACCCTGCCCTAGATTTGTCTATGCCAATTCCCTGGGGTGGCTGGGTTTATTCTGTTCCTTGCTGGGGGCTCTAAGGGCAGCCCGTCCCTGCAGCTCGCAGGGGCCCAGCCACTAGCTGTCCTGTTAGTGTGCACAAGACGCCTGTACTCCGGAGATCCCAGGGCACTAGGAGCCGCTCGCTGGGCTGGACCCAAGTATCTCACTAAGCCGCAGTCGGAGCCTAGGAAAGTTCTCTGGCCTCTGGCTCCCAGGCCGAGCCCAGCCTGGAGGAAGGCCTCTCTCAGAGGCTGAACTCAAACCAGGGCTAACGAGGAAGAGCCAGCCATACCAGTACCCAGGTGTGGGGAAGCAGCAGAACCCCGACATTGGCGAACACAAGTGAAGGGAAGTCAGGGTGGGATGGGGCCCTGACCAGAGCGGGGGACGTGGCCAGGGCCTCATTGCCTTGCAGTGGAGAAAGCTAACGAAGCAGGTACCCACTTCGCCAACACTTCCCTACCCCAGCGCTGCTGACCACTCAGTGCAGGAAGTTCAGCTGCAGAACTCTAGTACGTAGATTTGCTCATCAGAAAGAACAAGCTCATCAGGCAGGAGGCGTTGGGGCCCGTGTGCCGCCCTGCTCCTCCAGGCATCCTCTGGCCGCTGAAGAAAGAAGATATCATCAGTTCCCCTCCCATGGAGAACAGCGTGAGGTTCACACGACGACCCCGTGGGGAGCACAGCCAGCCTGAGTCTGGGGTCCCAGGAGGGGCCTCCTGGAGTAACTCCAAAGGAGAGTCTGAGCTCAGCTTATTGAGCTGGGTCTTCTGCAGGTTGGGTAGGGGGTGAATGGGATGGCTAAGTGGCGGGAGGCGTGGCTAGGGAGTCCCTGGAGGACCAGGGCGTGCGAGGGCCCCAACGCCTCTGTTCTCATGAGCTTGTTCTTTCTGACCAGCAGATCTGCAGTAATAGAGTTTTGCTGCTGGAGTTTCTACACCATGTGGATTCCCAGGTGCTGGGGTGGTGGTGTGCCAAGAAGCAACGGCTCCTCACCACAGCATGCACCCGCAGGCCACACCTCGCCACGTACCCCCACACCACACCTCAGCATGCACCCGCAGGCCACACCTCGCCACGTACCCCCACACCACACCTCAGCATGCACGCCCAGCCCACTCCTCAGCACCTTGCCCCTGCGTCTCCCTCTGACAGGCCTGTGTATAAACAGTGACGGGAAGTGACCTGCTACCCAAGTTCTGTGAGCTGTGCTAGAAAGTAAGAATCTCGCTAGGCATGGAGGCACATGTCTGTAATCATAGCCCTCTGGAGGCTGAGGCAGGAGGATTACCTGAGTTCAAGGCCAGCCTGAACTGCATAGCAAGACTGCATCAAAATAAAATAAAGATTTCTCCTGAGGGAGGTACACCCGGCGCCGAGCTCTGCAGGGGACCCTTTGGCCATGGGTCTGAGACAGCCGCTCTGAAGCTCCGTGCAGGTAGCGGTCAGGTTACCCCTGCACCTCCAGCACACACAAGCAAGACACCTTCAGTGGATGAAGGAGTGATGTGGCGTGGCACAGCCAGATGATGCAGCGCTCTCTGTCACTAAAAAGAAGCAAGCTAGGAGCTTGGAAAGACACGCGGGAAGTGGAAGTTTGTGCTCCTGAGCAAAGGAGCTGACCCGGAGGCCCGTGAGCATTCCGATTCTGGAGCCGGCAGAGCTGTGGAGGAGGAGAGTGGGCAGAGAGGGCACTCTGCTGCCAGGGCAGCGAAGGCTCCCTGGGCGGAGGTGGACATGTCGTTGGGAATTGGTCCAGAGCCGCAGAAGTCCAACAGCAGCAGTGACCTCCACATCGACTGTGAAGTGTGGGTGACGCATGTGCACACCAGGGTCTTGGTCCTGGAGACACCATGTGTGCCAGAACGGCACGTGGGAACTCTGTGCTTTCTGCTCAAGTCCCCATAAACTTAAAACCACTCTAAGCATAGTCTATCAATCATGTAGCAAAAGGACCCAGCGCATCCCACACCTGGTCACTGCATCCCGGGGCCTCCCTTCCCAGCTGCCGAGGGCGTTTCCTTTGTGGGGACAGCACAGGGTCCAGCTGTGCAGACTTCATGCTCCTGTCTGGGAGCTGCTGAGGGTCCCAGAGAGGAGAAAGCCTGGAGCTGAGGTCTGCAAGGGACAATCCAGAGGGAAAGTGGGGAGCAGTGCAGAAGAGAAAGGGGGGCTCGAAGCAGCTCAGGCTTTCGGACAACAATACAAGTCAGGGTGCCATTTTCCCTGTTACTTTTAAAATACACACATAGCTCTGCGATGCTGGAGGGCTTGGGTGCTGAGTGCACGCAGGGAGGCGGCAGTGCTGTACAGCACGTAGGAGCCGTGGAAGCAAACGCCAGGGTGCAGCCTGGTGCTGCCCCAGCGTGCCCCTCGCTGAGGGTGGGTCTGGGTGAAACGGCGTCTAGTCACACAGAACTGCTCATTGACGTGGGGACCTGCGGTGGCCCTGCTGCTCGTGATTGTGTGTTCTGGAAATTAGTACCTTAGTATTTGTGCTTTTGATGCATTTTACAAAAACACATTCACGAGTACAATGCAGACTTTCAGAGAATTACATTTATTTTAAACCTTCATGTAGGTCCTACTTGTATCTTGCTATAGTTTAGAAATGGATTTCCCCCAAAGCCTCATGTGCTCATAGGTGGGGCCTTTGGGAGGTGACCGCTCGAGGCCCAGTGACACTCATCAGTGGATTTGCTTCTGGTGGGTTTGTGGCCGAGAGTGGTCATGGAGCCAGGTTACAGAAGGTGGCCACTGGGGGTGTGGCCAGAAGCAAGTGGCTCCCTCACTAGCTCTCTGCCTCCTGCCCCCAGGAGTGAGCAATTCTCTCCCAGGCCCTCGGCCTTGTTGCCAGTGGATGCGGACTGAAACCTCCACAGACTGGGAAGGAGAACCCCCTCCTCTTTAAGGGACAGTACTGTGTGCTGTGTTTCAGTGATGAGAAAGTGACTAAGACCCATGTATGGTTTGTTGGTGGCTCTGGATAAAATGATGCTGCGTGTCCCTGTGGCTCGCTCTGTCCCCTGAAGTTGGGTGCCACGGTATGGTGCCTGCATTTGTTTGAACAGAACCCTCTTCCTGTATTTGCATGTGACATTTGCCCCACAAGCTGTGTGGGGGGTGCCTCTGCTTCTGTCCTGATGGTGGCCAGTGCTCTGCTTTCCCCCGGTGAGCAGGAAGGCCTGGGAGCCGTGTCCTTGCCTCTGGAACGGCTAGCGTGACAGTGTCTGCAGCTACGGCCTGGGCAGCTGGCTTGCTGGTTCCCAGTGCTGTTGATTTTAGGTGGTTTGCTCCAGCACAGATGGGAGCTCCTCAAGATTCTCTGACTTCATAGGCCTGTAGAGCTTCCGCACCAATGGTCTCCGTTTTGGACAGTGTCTGACAAGCAGACAGCCACGTCCTTTTCCTAAAGGTAACAGCACGTGCTGCTGTGCGGCCAGCGAAGGCCGTGTACGGCGTGGGCCCGTGGTGCCGACCAAGGTGGCAGAGCATGAAGTTGTTTGTCACGGCCTCTTTGGCTGCATAATTATTTATGTTCTCAATTAAATGGTTCTGTTCCCTGAGAAGGCTCTAAATAGAAAAGTAACCATCCGAGTGTGGAGCTCCTCACAGCAAGGGTGCAAGCAAAGGCCTTTGCAGCGTCCCCAAACCTGCTGGATGAGAGTCACTTCTCTAGGCCAAAGGTTGAAGACATTGGTGATACGGTTTCACAATTCTGTGTGGACGCCGGCAAAGCCACAGGCCCCCTACTCCGGGGTCCCTGCGTCCCTTCCTGAGGCTCAGCTTGCTGAGGCAGCACAGGCCGTGAGGTGCGCCCTGCCCACCTCCTGGGGTTCTGTGCTCCCCCCAGTGGAGCTGAGCTCTGCCTGTGCCTGGGCGCCCGTCTGCCCCTCCTCTCCTTCAGTTCTTGTGTTCTGTGGACATCACTCAGTGCCATCTCGGCTTTCCGAGGGCTTGTCGATGTCGGGACATGCCAGGGGGTTAATTTTTAAATATCATTTCTTGGGATCCATGTAGGATATTTCAAGCGTTTGATTCCATGCAACTAGGAGGAAGCAAGGACGTGTTCTCTGGGAGGCAGCCACAGAGGCGCGGTGCTGGAGAGGAGTGTGCGGGACCTTCCAGTCCTCGCTGGCCCCTACTTTGTTGTAAATGCAATGTTTATATGATTGCTCTGTCCTGAAGCACCTACTGGCCCCCTAGGCCACGTCAGAGGCTATGCTGGGGGATGGAGCCAGAAGCACTTACTTTCTTGGCCACTCTTGCCCCTCAGACACGTCTCTGGAGTCGTGGGGTACAGGGCGACCTTTGGCGTTGGTTTCCTGCTGCTTGGCAGAGCTGCCCTTCTGCCTGGTCTCTCAGCTGTGTTCGGTGGCTTCCTGCGGTGCCCTCACCGTGCTCTTCCTCCAGCCTCCGTTCCCCCAAGGGGTGCCGCTCCTGTAGCTCACTACGTGTGCCGAGGCTGCTGGCCTCAGTCCTTCCAGAAGTCCTTCCAGTTGGAAACGGACTTAGTCCTGCCTGCATGGGAACCCCACAGCGCTCACCCTGACTGGTCTAACAGGGACGTGTGGACTGGGGCTACTTGGGAGCTGACCGAGGCTCAGGAGCCTTGGAGGAGGAATGTCGCTTGCAGTCCAGAAGAGAGGATTGTTGGGTGCTTGTAGATAGGCCAGGCCTGTGCATGCAGTAAGAGTAATGCATGCACAAACAGCACGGCCCTCAGCGTGGCCACGAGCATGGTTCCTGAGTCTCTTTAGAAGCGATCTTGACCATGACTTTATAGAAAGTCATGTTTAGGTCTCTGTACATTCCCATTCATCCTTTACGAGCTTGATTTTTGCCATTTTTGAGACGTTTATCCAGAAGCAGGCTGGGCTGCGCCGGGTGAGGGTGTCCATTTCCTGGCCCATGCGGTTGCGTCTTATTTGTGTATCTGCACCTGAGTCTCCTCTGCGCTCCTGTGCTGACAGCTGACTGTGCTGCAGTGTAATTCTTCATCACAAAGATGGCTAACACACACACACACACACACACACACACACACACAGATGCCAGGGAACAGCCACCTCAGACCCCAAGCAACCAAATGTCTGGGCAGAAGGGAGACCTGCTCCCATGGTAACTGGTATATTTTTTCCTCCCAAGAGATTAAGGAAGCAAAGGAGGTCTTGATAACTCTGTGTTTTACAGAAACGACCTTTTGGCCTTTGGAGCCCCCGTAGTTTGGCTTACTGGAGGTAATGCAGTTAGAGTTGCGCTGTGAGAGGAGTGCTGCTCGCGCTCAGCGGGAACAGGAAGGCCTTTGGCCTGTTAGCAGAAGCAGGAGCGGATCACGGCGAACCTCGGTCTTCATGTCCTCTGGGGCAGACAGGCCCACAGCAGGAGTCTCTCGGATTCAGTTTCCAGAATGCAACCCAGCAGTGGCTCTAGGTGGTGGGGAAGGGCCGCTGCTTCCTGTTAGCTTTTTGTCCAGACAGTGCCTTCCTCAGTTTTCCATGGGGGTGGTGTCCAGGAAGGCATGGGTACCCTGAGTCAGAGGCACAAAGTGAGAAGCAGTGAGGTCATACTGTGGCAGTACCACGTGGTGAGGCACTGGGATGGTGGCAAGTGACAGCCCAGAGAGAGCTGCCCTGGCTCCTGTCCTATGGGCCCATTGGTTAATGATATTTTTAAGTACCTACGGTGAGCACAAGTTGTACGAAAGCAGAGAAAAGTCAAAAGGAGGGGTCCAGGAAACTGGCTCTAAACGCCCTTGGGTCCAGGGAGCATGAGGTGGGTCTCAACGGCCTTGTGCCATCAGGGTGGCTCTGTAGGTTGTGGGCACAGGACACTGCACACAGGTGAGGAGCCAGACCAAGACCTCCCAGCAGCCTCAGGCGTAAGCTGTGCCCCCTTGGGCCTCACCCTGCCCTGTGGAGCTTCCCCGGGCTCTGCTATGCTTATCTTGTGACCCTAAAGGTGTGGCAAGTCCTAAGTGTGAGGGCAGAGCTGTCCAGGCAGCAGCCCCGGCGGCAGAGCCAGCAGGTGCAGGGCAGGAAGAGCCTTCCTGAGTGTGGCCCTGGCTCTCCCATGTGCTTCCAGCGATTCCCAAGGTGAATTTCCATTCACAGGGGCTCTGCAAACAGAATGTGGCAGAGTGACAGTGGCTTTGGACCTCTGGGCAGCCAGCGGCAAAGACAAAATTCAGGCCGAGACACCAGCTGTACATGGATTCCGGGAGGGGCATAGTTGGACCCATGTCAGACGACAAAGAGCCGCCCCACAGTTTCCTCCTGCCGACAGCCTGTGTTCTGGGAGAAGGAGATGCAGCTACCTGGGGTGTTGAGGAAAACGGGGCGATTGGGTGTTTGCTCCAGGGTTGCTATGGAGACTTCTCATTATCTCTAAGCTGCAGAGAGATGTGGTGTCAGGACTGACAGTTCACGTCTGTGCTGCAGCTTCTGATAATGCCCTGCGTGTGCGCCTGAGCATGCGCACACGTGCCAGGCGTGTTGCAGACACGACTACATGGTGCACGCGGGGCTTCACTGCACACGTGCCCCCTGCCAGAGAGCGTGTCAGCTCCTGGGGAGCACACGGGCTTGCCTGCTGCTCAGCCGCTGGGTCAGAACTCTGAATACCAGGGAACAGATGCCAGCTGACTTCTTTGGTAGGGAGAAGCAGAGAGGTGATGGGAAGGAGGAAGAGATGAAGAGAAAGTCGCGCCCCGATTGTACCGAGGCTGCAGAACCGTTTTCAGAAGGCCAGTGAAGCCTGCGTACAGCTCACCTTCTTGGCTCTGCAGGCTCCCAGGCACATGCAACCCATGGGGACCTTGCACTCAGGCCTGAGGTCCCCGGGAGCAGGGCCACCCCACTGATACAGCTTCTAGGCTACTTAGGGGACCCATTTTTGGATGTGGAGCTCACTCAGGTTATAGCTGACGAGTGAAGGCTATTTATTGAAATAGTTTGAAAAACTCGCCCCCAGGGCTGTTTTCGGGGTGAGAACACTGTGGACACCCCTGTGCGCAGGGGGTGACGTGCAGCAGGTGCCAGCTCGCCAAGCCTGTGCGTGGCCCCTGCTCCGCTGTGCCCACGGCTGCTGCGTCCACTGTCTTTCCTCAGTGTCTGTGGCTCTGTGTGCCCAGCTCCTGGCAGGGCACATGCACCGGATCTAGTGTCCTGGTTTGAGACGCTGGCCCAGAGCTTTCCAGCAGCCCAGGAGCCAGGGCTCTGTCAGAACGTGTGGTCGGTCTGAGCAGTAAAGCCTGGTGGCTTTCACAGTTCCCTTCCCTGCAAGTATAATGGGGCCTGGCTGTGGAGGGCTTGTGTCTGTGTGGCCACCCGTCGCAGGGCTGTGCTTACCAGGTGGCTGGGCTCGTGTCAGTGTCCCCATCAGAAGGACACACGGGGGCCTGGGGTAGATGAGTGCAGACTCTCCAGCTCTGCTGCTGTGCTGGCCTGAGCCTGGGGGCCCCTCTGATGGAGGTCACCGTCACGGCTCCTGGGAAGGGGAGCCACGTCCTCCGGCTCCGGGTCACACATCCGGCCTCTCCTAGGTGTCAGTGCTTCTGCACGGCTGTCATTCCTAATCGCGTATTAATTTTCAGATAAATCGCCTTCATTGTCCCCTCATCGGTGTGTGTGCTGCTGCTCATTAGTGTCTGTCAGCTGCTGTGTGCTGGCTTCGTGCTTCAGTGGCCGGGCTGCAGTGCACTAATTAAAGATGATCCGGGCTGGCTTCGCAGAAATTAGTATTTTTGGTATCTGAAAACTGGCCTGGAGTGTTGCTGAAATTTTTCCTGTGGGTAGAGACACCTGAAGCAGGAGCCTGGGGGACAGTCCCTGCTCTGCTCCGGCAGTGGCCACTGCCTGGCCACACAGGTCCTCTCCTAAGCATCGCCCCTGTCCGGTGGGGCAGGCGGAGAGTGTTTTTGCTTGCTCTTCATGAGCCTGGCCCAAAGACTTCTTTGCCAGCAAAATGTCCCTGCAACTCTTAAAAGTCCTACCCTCTACAGAACTGATTTTCCTGCTTGAAGAAACAAGCCTGTCCTAAAAGGACACCTGCCGGGCTGTCCATGAGCTCTTCCGCCGGGTGTCTTGTGGCCATGAGCTCTGCCTTGAGGGCCGGAGATCTCTGCCCCATGGGCTGGCGTGGCCTGCTGGTCTGGCAGGACCAGCTGGTGCCTGGGTTCGGCGGCCGGAGAGCTCCTTTGCTGAGGACTCACTGGACGTTTCGTTCCCAGGCTGCTGGGGGGAGGAGGCATCCTTCTCACTCGGCCTCCGCTTCACTCAGTAGACTTATCGTAAGGAGAGGTGGCCAGAGACCGCTCCCGCGTCAGTTGCCTTCCGAAGCGTTCTTAGGCACACAGCTCAGGGGCACCGGGCACACCGGCGAGGTGCAGCCTCAGCTGGTCTCCCCACGCGGAAGCTCGGTCCCTGTGCACACTGACTCCCCTCCCTCTGGCCATCCTCCCTCTGGCTGCCTCTCCGGTGCCGGGGTGGTGGACGGTGTTGGCTCTGTGCTTTGGTGACTGCAGTCTTCTGGATAGCGATGTCCCCTGGGGCCACAGCGCTGTGTGTAGCGTGGATGGGGCTTCTTCCTTCCAAGGCCTCAGGGTGCTCCGCATAGCTGGGAGCCACCCTGTCTATTCTCCCTGGATGCTGGGCACCTAGAGGCTTCTGCCTCTTGCTCTTGGGAACAGTGCTCCTGAGGTCATAGCTGCACAAGTCTCTCCGAGGCCTTCTTTTTGGCAAATTCTTGTGGCACTGTTTCCAAGGGTCGCATACCCTGGGTCTGGGGTGTGAAGGTGAATCAGCTCTGTGTTCCCTCCAGGGGGTGGGTAGACGGTTGTGGGCTGCAGGCTCAGAACTTTGGGCTGACTGAGGTCTGAGGCAGCAGATGAGTCCTGAGAGGGGGATGGGTGTGGGGCTGCAGCCTCAGGTGCTCCACAGTGGGTGAGGTGAGCCAAGAGGCTGAGGGAGCGGCCTCTGAAGGACCCCCACAGTCTCCACAGAGCCTCCCGGGTGTGGGGGACATCGGGCCACCTGGCCTTGCACACAGAGGGCCTGACACTCAGGGGAGGTCTCTGCTCACATTCTGGCCTGAGAGGGGCTCCCCACTTTGCACAGGCTGGCACTGGCAGCCTGAGTCAGGGGGTCTCTGGGTCATAGGGAACAGTGGGCCTCATGATGGCAGGGCGGCTGCAGCCCAGGATCATTGTCTCCCGAGCCCTTGTGTGCAGCTCCGGGTTTGGCCTGCTTCCACAGGTGTCTGTGGTGGCCACGGCTCACAGCACAGGAGCTGGGGAGGTTGGAAATCCAGCTGGCCTGCCTCCTGCAGCTCCCGAGGATGCATGGCCTGGCCTGGCAGCACGGCTGTCCCACGTGGTGCCCTCCCTGGCCATGCCCCCGACCCGCTCATCCTTGTCCATGATTGGGGGAAGTGGGGAGGGCAGTGTGGGCTGTGTCCAGGTGGTCCTAGGTGACCCGGATGGCAAGGCCTGCACTCATGAGGACTGGCCTCTGTCCCTTGAGTGGTCAGAGACAGACAGAAACAGAGAGAGCAGAGAGAGGGGGATGGAGAGATGGAGGGGAGAGACAGAGACCAGAAGGAAGACAGGAGGGCCGTGGAGCGATGCAGCAGAGCTAGGTGGGAGGGTGTTGTTCCCAGCTGGCCACTTTGACTGTGCCACTGAACAAGCAGGACGCGCAGGCTGGCTGGACGTGTCTCAAGGCTGGCATGCAAGGAGCCCACAGGTGCTCTTCTGTCAGGGTGGTGGCCTGTCCCCTGCCTGGAACCTGAAACTATCCTGGACTTGCTGCTGTGTGGCCCCAGGCTGGCCAGGCTCTCCACTGTGCCACTGTGCTGTCTCTAGCTCCTTCACTTCTTCTTCTTCTTTTTGAAGAACTGGGGATTGAACTCAGACCCTTGCGCTTGCCAGGGAAGCTCCTTCACTTCTTAACCTGGCTCTGCTCCTAGGAGAGTACAGGTTAGTTACAGGTGGTGCTTTCCCCATCTGTGACGCTGGTTGCTACCTACAGAGAAGCCCTCTGCTCGCATCCACTGCCTCCCACCATTCACAACTCTTGGTTGCTGCCTTTGATTGCTGATTCGGGACTATGGAATTTTAGAATTGAGGGGATGTCTAGATCATTTGGTTCTGCTCTGTTATTTTCAGAAAAAACAAACCCAGAAATCCAGAGAGGGGGCATCAAGTTGAGGTTTGCACAGCTGATTACTGACAGAGGCAGACCAAACCTTTGGTCTTGGATTCCTCTTCTTTTCCCAGCAAGTTTCCATGGTGACTGTGATAAGTTTGGGTTGGTCCACAGTTGCCATAGAGACCATGATGAGGTTGGATTTGCTTAGAGTCTCCAAGATGATTTTGAGTTGGTCTACAGTTTCCATGGAAACCATGATGAGTTTGGGTTGGTCCACAGTTTCCATGGAGACCATGAAGAATTTGGGTTGGTCCATAGTTTCCATGGAGACTGGTCCATAGATGCCTCCTCCCACTGAGTCAATTTCTCCTGATTTCCCCATAGGAAATGCAAAGAACAAACTTGTTCGTTAGAAATTGCTCCTGCTTTCTTTAGTTCTTTTTACATTTTGCTTTGTGATGCTCTGAGATATGTTTGTCCACATATTGACTCCTCAAATAAAACATGAACGCCTTGCAGGTAGAATTCTGTCATATTTTCTTTTTCTTCATGCACAGTGCTCAGCAGGACCCCAGAAAAGGTATATATTCTGAGTTGTGTTAGCTAGTCCCTTACTCAGAGGCATGTGCTGGGCACCCGTAATCTGCTGAGCACAGTTTGTTACACTTATTGTTTTTGATTACATTTGACTTTCCTCTTCCAAAAAAGTAAAAAATAAGGAAGTGACAAAGAGATAAGATTGATGTATTTAAGGGCCAGCCAAATAGCTCAGTGGATGAAAGTGCCTGCTTAGGCAGACACAGCCACCAGGGTTCGATCCGTGCTGGCCCCGCTCCTGGGGTGTGCTGAGAGGTGACTGAGACTGGGCCTGATGGTGTGCACCTGTAATCCCAGCTCTTTGGGAGGCTGAACACAGGCAGATCATTATGATTCCAATCTAAGTAGTGAGACCCTTAGACCTCTACTAAAATACAAACAATAACAAAAATAACAACAACAACAACAACCAGATTGATGTATTCGTATTTGAAGTTGAAATGCGCTGTGTGTTCATGTCTGTGAAGGGTGTTGGGCTCTGACACCTGGACTCAGGCATCAGCCGAGAGGTGAGAGGCGGCCTTCTTGAGCTGAGAACTGCTGGTCTCCCCTTTGGCCTGGAGGAGCACAGCCCTTGGGCTGACCTGGTTGCTGCCGGCCTTGTGGTGGGCCACAGGCTGGAGCTGGCAGCAGCCGGCCTGGGTGTGGGGGCCCCGCTGGTCTGTGGCCACTGTTGCGCCCCACCAGGCTCTCAGGTGTAGCGAGCAGCCTGGCCTTGGCCTGACACGGGATCCGCTCCCTCCTGCTCCTGGTGTGGGGACCTGCTTCCCATCTGTTCTGTGCTGCTATTTCCTTGAGAAGATGGTGGCTGGTGGCTGCTGAGCCTCAGAGCCACATGCGGGGCAAGAGCCTTCCTGTCCCTGGTCACACACCACGGGATCTCTCCACAGTGCCCCCAGGACAGAGCGCCTGTGGAGAACCAATGGTGGCGGGCACAGGCCAGCAGAACCACAGGCCTATACACCTGTCCTTGTCTCCAGGTTATGTGATGGTGGTGGTGCGGATTCCTGAGCTGCCCAGGACCTAGAGCTCACGATTCAGGTTTCCCCACTCCCTCACTGCGCCAAGCACCAGCTGGCCACGTACTGTCCTGTAGCCTTGCAGCTCTCCTTTGTGGGCCTGGGCTGTGACAGAGAAAGGGCATGGTAGCTTAGAGCACTTGGGGCTAACTGAGAGTGCGTGCCTGTGTGTCCGTGTGCGTGCATGCATGTCCGTGTGTGTATATGTGTGTGCATGCATGTCCGTGTGCGCACATGTGTGTGCATGCATGTGGGGATAGTGCCTGGCACATCAGGAATCACATGTGGGCATCAGCTCCTGTGTTGAGAGTGGACATGCAGGGAGGATTTTCTTAATTTGCATCAGAACAAGATGCCCCACCTGTAACTCTTCCTAAGCCAAATGCCCGGACACAGACTCTGGCTGGAAGGCAGGTACCTGGGTCAGGATGGCCACAGAGGTGAGCTGGGGACAGTTCTGAGAGCCTGGGGGGGGTAGTCCTAGAAGGGCTGGATGTGAGCCCTGGCATGAGCTGATGGCACACGTTGGCGGGGCCCTGCTCTCCACGCCTGGGCTCCCATGTGCTAGGGTGCTTACCACACCTGAGCAGCGTCCTGGTTCCTCCTGGCTGTGGAAACAAATGCCATCTCTCGGGGCTTGGGGACGAGGAGACCTGTCTGTCCTTCATGGGAAGTGCTCTCTGAGCAGGGCCTACTGCTGGGTGCATGAGGGGCCTTCTCATGTGTTCTCACCTGCGAAGGCCATGGCTTGCTCTGGGGCCGCCTAAGGCCTGGCCCTTCACAGCTCTCCCTAACGAGCGCCGCGATCAGGTCCTCATGTTGTCACCTGAGGTACAGAGGACCCTGTAAGTGTGGTCTGCGTGGAGTTTGATCACAGTACGGTCTCCCCTGGAGACAGAGCTACCTGCACGTGTCCCCATGCCCGATGACTCCTGTGGGCCTGGCTTGTTAGCCGAGCAGCCTGGTGGCCTGCAGGCCTGACCGAGGGGCAGCTGGGTGTGCTGCTGGGTTTCGTGCCAGCCTCATTATGGCCTGCAGGTGATGGAGTGACGGGCACCTGGCCGTTCACAGACGGGCAGGGCTGCTCCAGGGTGGCTCAGTGCCCCCATCTGTCCATATCCGAGTTGTACAGGAGCCTTCCAGACCCACCTGAGTGTGGCAGCTGCTTGCCACTGCCCTCCTGTTTGCCTGTCCCGGCCTTCTGTGGCTAGTCAGTGCGGCTGAGCTGCTGTGAAATCCTGGAAGAGAAGCAGTTTCCGGAGGGACAGGCCCCAGGTTGTCTACCCTTGTGCTTAAGAACCAAGCTGCCAGACTGTGCAGTGGCTTGGCCTTGGCGAGGCTCACGGACCTCA
The DNA here is from genome assembly GCA_002564285.1 of Tympanoctomys barrerae. Classification (NCBI taxonomy): domain Eukaryota; kingdom Metazoa; phylum Chordata; class Mammalia; order Rodentia; family Octodontidae; genus Tympanoctomys; species Tympanoctomys barrerae. The sequence continues at coordinate 420 of NDGN011185873.1, read as the reverse complement.
GGCTTCTGCGGCCGGGGCCTGGGCTCCGCTTGGGCCGATGCCTCGGGGCTCTGGGGTGCTTCCTCCCAGGACCCATCTGAGGCTCCTGGGTGTCGGGTGCAGCTCGCAGAGCTGTGACTGCCCAGACCTCCTGGGAACACAACTGCGCCCTGCTCAGCTGCAGGGTGCCCAGTGGGCAGGGTGGAGTTCAGAGAAGCTCGTTCCTTCTGGAGCATAGACTCCTGGCTATCCTGGCTCCGCTCTTCTCCAAAAGCAGCCATGAGCAGCCCTGGGGTCCTGCTAGAGGAGGTTTCTGGCATCTGTGGCCTTCCAGGTCCCAGGACAGCCAAAGGGGAAGCTCCTGTTTGGCAGGGATGAGGACAGGATGTCAGGAGTTCTAGGGCCTGGGAAAGAAAGGGAGGGCTCTTTCTGAGAGAAGAC
>NDGN011185869.1:0-10779 GCA_002564285.1 Tympanoctomys barrerae | reverse complement strand
TTCCATTGCATTTTGATAATGGGCCTTTCAGGGAGATACAAGAGCTATTTGGAGGTCTTTTTCTAAGACTCCTAAAATACAAAAGGCCAGTGTTGACATTTGACATGCTGGTCTTTGCTACAGTTCTAGGACTGCTTATCTGGAAGCTCCATGAATGGAAAAATGGCTCACACAGTGAGCAACAGACAAATAGGAATCCCCAGCTGGCTACGTGCAGACAGAAAACTGCAGCTTCATAGATACTTCACATGATGGTTCATGGAGTACAGTCCCTGTAACTTAGAGTCTGGCATTGATAACCAGGACCGATGCCCCTGCTGGTGGTCATGAAACCATGAGTCAGAGCAGCATTTACTAAGGTAACACCCTGGGCATGGCAGCCCACTCCTGTGCTCCCAGCACAACGGGAGGCTGAGGTGGGAGGCTGAGGTGGGAGGACTGTAAGTTCCATCAAAGCCTAGGCAACTCAGCTACTTAGCAAGACCTTGTCTCAAAGGAAGAAATGTAAAAAGCAGTGGGGATGTAACTCAGTGTGAAGGTGCTGGTTTCCTTCCCCAGGACTGTCAAAAACCCAAACAGAAAAAGATATTCTCCATCTTAGCCAAGGTATTAGTGAATGTTTGTATTAATGCATTCTCAGCATCTCCAACTTCCTAACATAGCTAATGTTATCACCCCACTTTATAGATAACATGAGACTGGGAGAGTTTGAGTCATTTGTCCCAGGTCAAGGCTGGACGTTGACTCCTCGGCCTGATTCTAAAATACATGCTTTGCATATTCCTATCTGCAACCTCCTGACCCCACCCGCAGCTGTGGTGCCCAGGAACACTGACCCATGAAGCTCAACTGGCACCTGGTGAAAGTTCTGCGGCCTGAGGTGAGTTTCAGCTGGCAGGGCTGCCCGTGCAGTGTTCCAGCACACCACCACTTGTGTGGGAAGCTGATCTCATCTTCGGGTGCTGACATGCATTCAATTTATAAAAATAAAAAAATCCTAGTAAGGGAGCCCTGTGTTAGTTTAGTTTTTGCTGCTGTTTTGTTTTTAGATAGGGTCTTGTTACATAGTTCAGGCTGGCCTTGAGCTTATTATGTAGTCCAGGGTGGCCTTAAACTCTCCCAATCCTCCTACCTCTGCCACCCAAGTGCAGGGATTACACCCAAGTGCAGGTGTGTGTCACCACGCCTGGCTAAAGAGTGCCACTTTAAAAAAAATAAAGATTTCTACTCTACTCCCACAGTACTAAACACGACTAAACACACACAGTTACAAGTAAGAGGCGGTGGCTCAGGAAGCCCTGGGGTTACTAATTTTAACTTTTTTTGTTTTGTATTTTAGGGAAGGGTCTACAGGGTGTTCAGGATCTCACTACTAGAAGAGACTTGTAGTGCTCCACCTGTTTAGAGCCTCCCAAAAGCTGGGATTACAGACACACACCACCATGCTCAGGCTCAATTGAAATCTCAGCATGCCCCAGGGGTGGGGCCAGCAGGGCAGGCCTGGAGATTGAATCCCCAGCTATCTGTGGAGCTATTTGGCCAGCCCTGGGGCCACTAATTTTAGCCACCAAACCTTGTCAAAGTGTGAAGTGGACGAGAAACAATTCTGGGAATCTTATATAAAGATTATAAATTGACAGCCGCTTCTCCTGTCTGCCTTGGCATCTGCTTCTTGATATTCAAATCTCCGAAACTTCTAATTAACCAAACGCTTTTTCCCCCACATTCAAATATTAATAGGAGCACAAAGGGGTGAAGAATAGGGAGTGATGAATACTATCTAGGCTTCATTTTTAAATGAAAGAAAAGACCAGCTTCTGGATATATGTGAGGGTGGGAGTGGAGATCCATACACTCATTCTCACTCCCTCAACTTTTCCATCTACAGCAGAGTGTAAGTACTGAGAGAACAGAATCTTGGACTATTGGGCAATGGCTGTGCCCCAAGGGCTAGAAGGGTCCCAGAGACAGCAGCCTCACAGTAAGTATTTATTAAATGAGTGAATGAACACATGAAGGGAAAGCACTTTAGAGACGCTTATTCTGGGGCAGGGGCGCTTATTCTGAGGTATGCAGACAACTCCAGGCACTGTCACGCTCCGCACACTTTCAGCAGAACACTAAGCTCAGCAGGGATCCTGTGGGCGAGTGGTAACAGTACCATTGGCTGCCCTAAATCCTTGCATTCTCAGCAGTGGCCTGATTACCGGCTTTGCCAGTAGAAAAGCAAACACAAGGCACACAAAGACCTGCAGGTGCTGGCTTGTCGCATTCTTGGTACCTTTCAACCCTGTGAGCAAGCCCTGGCTAACTTCTGCACACTGAGGGATTGCAAACTCAGTCACTCTGTGGTTGCAGCCAGACAGCCACCAGGCATGTGACTGAGGCCATCTGGAACACATAGCACCCAAGTGACCAGCCAACGACACATAAGCATGAACAACCCAAATCGCATAAGCTCACCCAGGCCAGAAGGGCCACTCAGTATGTTGTGAGCTAAACAAACAGATGTGATTTAAAACCACTATTTATTTGGGGTGCTCTGTTTTTACAGCAATAGGTAATTGATAAATAAAAGGTTTTTCAAATTTTCTGATCTTAAAACCATCCTGGGCACTGTTTAAAGTCATATATTCCTAAAGCACGGTGGTTGCTAAAAAAATTAAACATATGATTACCAGATGGCCCCAAGATGTTACTTCTAGATCTTTACCCCCAAAATGGAAAGCAGGGGCTTGAAGATACATTTGTATATTAAGATCTGTAGGGTCATTCTTTCAGCAGCTGTATTAGTACACTTTGCTGGACAAAATACCTGATACCCTCAACTTAAAGAAGTACGTTTGGCTCACAGTTTCAGAGGGCTCTGTCCATGGTTGGTTGGATCCAATTCTGCAGCATCACTGAGGGAGGGACTGGTGGAGCAAAGCTGCTCAATTCATGGTAAGCAGGAAGGAAAGTTCAAGGGCGGAAGAGCACCAGGAGGTGCCACGCCAAGGCCCATGGTTAGTGACCAGTGCAACTGCCCACCCCGCTTAACAGCACATGCAGCTGTATATATAGGAAGATTAATCCAGTGGTAAGCATAGCATTCCCACAATCCAATCACCTCTCCAGCAATCTCTTAATCTAGTCAAATCAATCATTAAAACAGCCATCATAACAGCCACATGATGGAAACAACTCAATTGCTCATGGTGGTTGAAGAGATCAGATTATGTAACATGAATACATTCTACAATATGTATAATCCTTGAATACATCTTATATAAAAATCTCAATACACAAGGACTAATGCCAAGATTTCCCTTATAGGAGGTACCTAGAATAGCTTCATTGAAATGGAAGGTAGAATGGTGGCTTAAGGCCCCAGGAGAAGAGGACAACAAGTATTTTTACTGAATACAGAAATTCTTGAGTGATGAAACATTTCACTAGTGTGGGCAGTGATCACGGCTGCTCAACAAGGTGCATGTAGTTAATACTGCTGAAGTGCATATTTAACACGATTAAGATGGTACATTTTATGCTGTGTATTTGTTTTTAACCACAATTTTCAAAAAAACCCAAAACTTCAGCATTGTTAAAGTCTCCCCCAGACCAACTAAATCATAGCCTCCAGGGCAGGAGTGAGTTGGGACTAGGTTGTCTACACAGTGTGTGGGTAAGTCAAAGGCATGTACATGCCAGACCAGATTGAGAGCAAGTCTTGCCTCAGGAACCAGGGTGATACCTGGAAAAGTCAAGAGCTATTGGCTGTTTGAAAGATTAAGTTCCAGACATAAATCCCTTACTTAATTGTGGAAAAGCACCATGTTTTTGATAAAAATGCATTGTAAGGAAAAATCCTTTCTTATTCTTGATTTCAAAGTGGAGGAAACTGCCAGACTTCCATTTGTTTAGGTGTCTAGAGGAAATACCGCACTGAATCCAAAAGGTAATGCTAACGCTTCCCCCCCCCACAACATTAGAGTAAGAATAAATTGAATCACTGTCTGAAAAGAGCCAGCTGTGTGAGTTTACTTTCCTTTCATAGACACTAGATCTAAGCAGTAATGAAAAAATGCTGCATGGAAATGATTCTAAAATAATTTCCATTCCAGATATGGAAACAGCGTCTCTCTTCTGTAAGAGACTGACTGTTACTTACACAAGATAGAACTTTCAAATAGTATCCCCGGGTAGGTAATTCACAGGGCAGAAACTATTCCATATTTTGTGGTATATAATTACAAAAAAGAGTTTCATCTTCCAACATTTCACACCTATTAGTCACAGAACTTTTAATGCCTCTGGAGTTTGGATGGCTTACCCAGCAATGGTTCAGGCTTTGCAGAAGTCGCTGGGAAATTTTAAACTCCAAACTTTAAAGTTTGAAATTCTAATATTGAAGGAAAACAAAAACAATGTACAGGTGACACATAAAGGGGACTAAATTTTCTTTCTCTGGCAAAGAATGCCTTGCATTCTGCTCAGCAGTGAATGTAATTCCTCACTTTGTCCACAGTCATTGTAGATTGTCATTGGATCTAAGAGAATAATGTTTTATTCATTTACAACCTAATTTTCTAAACACTTTATTTCCTTTAATATGTCATTTCTAGCGTGTTGCTATTATGGGTGATCCCTAAATCTCTTAGTTTCCAAAGTAACCTGGATTATAGGTACTTGATCTTAACTTCTATGATATAAAATGGAAAGAAAATTCAGTCCTAACGCCTTCCATGAGTGGTAATTAGTTGCCTGAATCCTATTTGCAAGGGACCAGCTACTCATTGTCCTAGGAAAGTTCCAATCCACGAGGCAGGGTCTTCCCTTCCTGTTTGGTCATGAACTTCCTATGGAAGGTTATAGGCTTTCTGAGGCAAAGCCGGCTTAGCTGTTGATGTGTCCCATGTCTCACGAAGCCACTCCTCGGCATCCTGCAGCACTCTTGTCACCTGCCCTCCAACCTCAGTGTCACTGTAACCAACAGTCTCCTCCCCAAGCCATCTCCTACCTTTTCATACAATCAGGAAGCCACACAAAACCTCATGTATTCGCTACCATAAAAACCAACTTCTCTCACTCAGTTTCAACTTTCTGAGTTCTACTGATGTGCAGGGTTATTTTTCTCATTTTATTTTAAAATCATCTACTCTGAGGAAAAAAAAAAATCTATTTGCCTTGTAATGTGTAGCTGGTGGGCTCTCCCCTCTACCTCGCACTGCCCTACCCAGAATCCTCAGCTCTGTGTGTGTGACAGCCGATCGACCACCTCTCCTTCTCTGGAGGCTCACATAACGTTCCTGAAGCTGACCCTTCTGGGAACTCTCTCTATTAAAATATAACACATCCTGGTACAAATCCTAGGAGATTACTCTTATGCCCGAGGTGCCGTTTCCTCCCCTGTCCTCTCTGATGATCTCACCTGTCCAAGTGTAATATGCTTTTCACCTCACACCTTGGCAGATTCTTTTCACACCTGGAATTCTGTGGAGGCACTGACTTTAGAATGAGGGAAAAGACAAAGCATGCTTGCTGCCTGCCTCTTCCCGATCAGCTCCCTGAGCACAACAGCCTCACTCCAATGGTACACGCTGAAGGAAGAAGTTTCAAAGTTGTTCCTAAAATTCAAGATTCCTGGCTTTAGCTCTGCAAACACGCACTCTGGCAAGACTTTCAAACACACGTGCAGAATGGTTAAAATCTTCCAAACCTGAAGTGATGATCAGCAGTGCATGTGTGCCACCAATCCTGACTTTTCCTGCCTTTCGGCCTGCATATTATCACAGCTGCAGGCATGGAGGGATTTCAACCATAAAAACATTCAATGATTTAAGTTAGACACTTACAGGCTCAAAACCCTGCTGGTTAGAAGGTGAGTGTTCTGAGGGTGAGGACCACGCCCACCCGCGGCTGCTGCCTGGCTGCCTTGCGCAGTGCCTGCAGTGCCTCTACTGAGTGAGGAGTAAGCCCTGCCTTTCCTGGGTGCTGAATCTGCAGACCCTGGTGGAGAGGAGCCCCCAAACATGGGAGAGGCCAGAGGGTCTGAGGAACGGCAGCTCCTCTGCTCAGGGCTGGAAGATGGTGGTTAACAATATAGTGCTCCCACAGGTTAGCTGGGTAGCTCTGGCAAAGTCCCTCAGCCTTTCAAGCCTTCCATTCCTATCCAAAATGGGACCTTTATGATAAGGCCATGAGTGCGGAAGCTCTTGGTGCCTTGCCAAGGGGCTCACTACAACACGGAGCCCCGGCGTCCAAGACACTGATGGCTGTGGTCTCTCCCTTCTGCCCCGTACTCATCTGAGCAACAGATTCAGCTCCCTTTGAGCTCTGCACTGGTTGCTGAGAATGCAGTAATGAATTGAAGAGCCATAGTCCCATCAACACATGCACAGACAAGAACACGGTATACACACAGGATGGAGTGTGACTCAGCCATGAAGGAGGAGGAGAAATTTGAGGCATTTGTAGGAAAATGGATGCACTTGAGACAATATGCCTAGTGAAATAAATCAGACAAAGAAAGTTAAATTTATATGGTCTCTCCTAGGTATAATTAAGAGCAAAATAAAAAATAGATAGATAAAAAGGAGGTAGACCTTTTGGAGATGCAAAGGGGAGATGGGGGGAGGGGAAAGGGAATACAAGGATTAAGATGCTATATGTACAGGTAGCAACCCCCAAAAGTGAATGTTTTTATTATATACTCCAAATATATACTAATAAAAAAGAAAATAGATTCCCCTTCTTCCCTGTAGCTAAGAGCCAAGGTGACATAGATGTAAATTTAATAATTATTTATTATTATTTAACATTGGTAAATGCTAAATAGAGGTTTCAATGTGTGCCATTCATATTCCCTCTTTCAGTAAAATTTAACTGGGAGGGGAGGAGAGGGAAGGGGAGGGAGGGAGGGAGAGGGAGAGAATGGAAGGGAGGGGAGGTGAAGAGAAGGAAAAGTTGGGGGAGGGGCAGAAAGAGAGAAAACAGAAAATTAGAGAAATATAGAAATAACAGTTTTAAAAGAGGAGGTAAGCCAGTTTGCAGCAGGTCTGTCCTTCTGTCCCTCAGTGCACTTGTTTATGATTCCTAGTGTTCAAATATACTACCTTTCATATCACAAAAACCAAAATGCAAGCTAAATCTGGTACTACTTAATCTGGTACTCAATCCAATGGAGCATGATACAGAACAAGAACAAGAATTTTCATAGTTCTGACTCTAGGTAATCTCCTAAAGGCTGAAAAACCAACTCTAGTCTTGAGGTACATAAGAGTTTGGGATCCGTGCTTGGGTAGATAGGACGTAAGTTTTCCTTAGGTCTCTACTCTGGGCATAAGTTCACATTTCTACAGGTGTCAAGCCACTTTTCTAGAAATATTCTGTAGAGTTAGGGCCTAAAGTCATCTAGAAAACAAAGCAGGGCATTGTTGCCTTCAGCTGGTTGCTGTCTTGAGTGTAATTTTCTCTTAGATTCCAGAAAATGGCTGCTATTGTCTGGGGCAATATGATAATTTTATCAGTGTCACTCTGATTGCTGAAATTCAACACACAACTTGTCCAAAATGGAGGATGTTAGGTGTGGACTCTTGGTTATGAGCGCATCATTCACATTCTTCATTTTTTTTTTTTTCTTGTTGTATTTTAGGGAAGGGTCTATAGGGTGTTCACGGTCTCAGTACTAGATAGGATTTGTAGTGATTGCACCTGTAATCCCAGCTCTTGGGAGGTTGTAAACATTCCTCATTAAAGTGAAACTTTAGTGTGAATCTCATTCAACTGGTCACAATACAGCAGCAGTTGAGAAAAGGGAAGCCTGTAACTTAACCTCAGGTCATGTCATCTTGAATGCAGTTGTGAATGTTTTGGCCACAGAAAAACTCTCACCTTCACCAGTGCAACAAAGTCATTTTGGAAAGAGCCAATGGCCAAATTAATCTTTTATGGAGCTGTCGGATTTGATTAAGTTGTTATACTATATTTTAAAACTCATTAACAGGGTCTATCAAGTTATTTTGTAAGTGAATTTTTTCATAACGTTTCTACACTTACTGTCCTGGAAGCCTTTTGGTGTCAATCAAAATAGATGACAATGCTAAATCACTGGCCTTATAACATAATTCAACACTGGGCAAATTCAGCTGTCCCTGTGAAATATGACCTTGCAGAAGAGGCTGATTTTCCTGTTGCTTTCACTGATAGGAAAAATATATTTATAGCCACATTGTGGTTATATGTATATTTCACAGCATGTGTAATTTTATACAAGTTTCTTTAGCAGTAGAGAAATTTCTTTCTCATATTAAATGAAGAGGGAAATTTTTAAACAGCTTTTTTGTCTCTCTTTCTCCTATTTCTCAAATAGATTCTAAGTCAGGAGGCTCCAGTGAAGAGAAATTCACAATTGGAACGTGAAAGGAGGATGGCTGCCCTGGGCATCTTTAATGAAAGCCAGAGGAGACAGTTGGATAAATCTGCACAAAGGAGGCATGCAATGAGCGTTTTCTAGAGCTGAAAGCTAAACATAACACAATGGAGAATTAACTGCTTAGATACAAGCAGTAGGGCCCTGGCAGAGTCAGGCTTTGGAAATTCCTTCAACATTTAACAATTTCCTGAAACCAAAATCTCAGGGATTTGCCAGATAAATACTCAGAGCCATTATTCCTAGTAATATAAGAAAAGTATAAATAGAAATTAAAGCCTCATGTGACCAAATAATAGTGTGACAATATTCCACATTTCTTACAAAATTCATTAGCAAAGGCTGCAGCGAAACGTATTTGGAGACATGGGAGAGATGGTAATGTTTAATGGGTACTGAGATTGTACCCTAAATGCAGGCTAATAAAGAGTTCATCAATTTAGCAACCATTGATTAAGCTCTTGCTATGTTTCCAGTTTTGCACTGAAGTGAGATGGAGAAAAAGTACAACACAATGTGGGCCTTTGGGGTTCATGGTATCCAGAGAGAAACATAAAGTTGTAATTACCGTGCCTCACAGAAGAAGAAAAAGTACTGCGAAATCTATGAGGAAGGAACAGCGGGTGCTGGGGATTCCTAAGACATGTGGCAGAGAGCTATTTGAGACGCTGCTCAGAGCTTGAGTAAGAGTGCCCCAGGGAAAGCAGAGGGAGCAAGAACAGGGCTCAGGAAGGCTGAGGCGTCCAACTGCATGCAGGAGAGGGGAAAGCAGGTGTCCAGGCAGGTCCACTGCCAGGCTACAGAGCTGAGTCCTCAACAGCTGGTAAGCTGGCAGGTTGCTCCGGGGCAGCAGCTACATGGAGAAGGCACAGCACGCCTCTGAGCATGCAGACTGTCATGGCACAGGGGGACTCTGCTGAGCTTTGCGGGCGTCCACCAAAGGAGAGAGAGGTAGTGAGGGTTTTATTTCATTTTAAAAGGATGGTAAGAGCAAAACTGCACTTTCGAAAGGCTAATTGGCTTCAGTAAGGTGAAGCATTTGGACAGATGGTAACAGGAGCAGAGAGGAGCAGGGAGGCTCTGTGGGCTCACCGGGAAGGGTGGTGGGGACCTGTGCCTAGGGGGCAGCAGCCAGGTTGGGAAAGGGCTGGAGATGCCAGAACAGGAGGCAGAGTTGAAAGACTGAGGAGGCTGAGTCATTCACTGGAGTAACCTTTACTTCAACACCATGTCTGGGGACACAGTACTAAGCGGGAAGCACAGGAAAGACACTTCTTCAGTATGGACTTAGTGCTGCCTGGATGAGAGAGGAGAGGGAGAAAGGTTGACCAGGCCTACTGAAGAATGATTTTGAGAAGTTGATCCTTATGTAAACTAAGATATTGATTTTACTTATTTTAGAGGAAGTACTGATGAAAACTGGTGAATATTTATTTCTCCACTGAAGAAAAGGATATTCTTCAAATATTTATTTTTTTGTTAGGAAAGAAAAATTAAGCCTATGAAATGGTAAATGAGCTTGGGAATTCAGGATAGGGGCATAGTGTGCAGAAGCGGGGAGGTCTAGGATAATGAGTCAGGTTTTCAGTATATAAATTTAAGATGCTTGTAGCACATTTAGGTAAAAATGTTTGGTCCTCAGCTAGATCTGTGGGCCAGGAACTTACAAGAAAGAGCTGAGCCAGAGAAATAGTGTGGACTCTCACTTGAGAAGATGTGCAATTAATGTCAAAGAACTGAAAGAAAAATAAACCAGGAGAAACAGTGGAACTACTAGAGAAAAAGACAGAGATAAGAAACCCAGGAGTGAATGAGGGTGGGAAGAGGACGGTTTATGAAAATTGAAAGAAAGAAAATGGCAGTTAAGAATAAAATGGCAAAGAACAAATTGATAGTTTTCAGACAATTCTGAGTATGTGTCTTAATAACTGAATGCCTTGCTTTAAAATCTAGGTATTTGTTTATCTGAACATGATATATACCTCCATAACTTTAACTCAGCAGGGAGCCAGGGTCCTCACTTTGTAAACATCCTCATTCTATGCAAGAGGAGGGCAAGTAGATGGTATGAGGGCTGCTTCCACCAGGGATGGGAGGGTAGCTTGCTTACAGTGTAAAGAGGAAAAGAAGTTCTCTTCCCCCTTTGCTCTTGCTTCTTTTACCGTTTTCTGCCACCATGAACAGTTGCCCCTGTGCCAAGCCATCCTGCCTGGGAGCCAGCTGAGTGTGGACTGAAACCTCCACAAACTGTGAGCTAAATAAACCTTCTCTTCCTTTATAACTTTCTGCTGTTGCTTATTTATGACTGATGCTATTAATTCATACATTTGAGCTGAGCTAGTAGAAAAGAATTCTGCTCTGAGTTCCTC
>NDGN011185767.1:0-14045 GCA_002564285.1 Tympanoctomys barrerae | reverse complement strand
AAAAAAAAAAAAACAAAAAAAAAAAACGTATTTGTAAAATAACTCATGCGGGTTGTATTTCAGATTGAATCTAATATAACCCACACAATTTTACTTTAAATCATGGGAAAATTTTAATTTTTAAAATAAAAGATTTTATTGCTTAGAGAGAACGATTCTGTGATAGCTTTTTGTGCTACATAGATTTTCAATTCTTTATCATGGAACATAAATTAAAATAAATCTAAACTCGCCTGTAATGACAGTTTATTTCTCCAGCCATCACCAACTTGAGCACTTATTCATTCTGAATTCAAAATCAAATGCTTTGAATGCAGCTTATGAGCCTCTTTGTTTTAGGGAGGGAAAGAACCACTAAAACAAACTGAAGAGAAAGAGGAGATAATAGGGCTTGGAAGCAACCTCTTGGCAAAGAGGAACAAGAGCTGTGGAATAATTTAATTGCTCATCAGCTAATTATACGGTATTATAATGTTAATGTGTCTTCATCATGACAATGTAATAGGTATAGATTGAAGCATATGAAAAAGAAAGTGTTGATGCAGTAATTATAAGTAAGAGTGGAGCTGTTAGAGTAATTACAATGCTTCATCGGGTAATTAACATATTGTTCAACTTGAGATGAGGAACAAAGAGTGGAAAAGTTAAATATTGAAGGACATGCCTTTGACACTCCAGAGATGTCTTTGAGCTTTTGCAGAGAATAGAATAGTCTATATTGATACTGTTATTTTTTCCTGGTTGCCTTTTTTATATTTCATTATTTTTTTAGTCATGTGTGTCATGAAAGAAGACAGTAATTTAAATACAAGATGCTACTGGTGGTTAAATTCTTCTTTGGTAATTCAATCTATATTGCTGCTTTTTTTTTTTTCTAGTTCTGTCTCATTTTGCATTGCTCAGGTCATTAAATAGGCTACAAACTTTAAAATTCAGCTAGCCTGAAATGCAATACTGTATGTGAACATTTCTTTAAGCGGAAGATGATGGTAGTCATCCTTTAGCGTACCTGAGCAATTTCTTCTGAGAGAGATTTAATAGTTGCCTTTTTATTTTAGTACCGAAGGGTAACCTGATTTGTAAGCTCATAAGCACAAAAATATGTTTATTGTAAAACTCTCTGCATAGAGTATGAACAAAAGAACCTGAAAATAATAGCACCTAAACATTGGCAGTGATAGGCAGCTGTGATTTCCTAACTCATTTATCATTTCTTTAAAAGAAAGAATAGCACATCTGTTTACTACCCTGTTTTAAACACTTGACATATATTAATCCATTTTCCTGTTTTTCTGGGTGTCTATTTCACCCATGGGTCTATCTATTGGAAAGAGAGGCTCACTGATTTGGCCAGTATCACAGATCTCCTGGTGACAGAACTGGGCTTTGAATCCAGGAAGTGCAATAATACTATTATGCCTAATCTATACTTTTAAATTTTTCAATTCCAGAAATTCTTAGGAGATCTGAAAGTTTCTACATTCAGATTAGGACAGAGTCTTAAAGCAAAATTTATGGGCTAAGTAGCTCAGGGTAAGCAGGGTTTGTATGAATAGACATAAGGCTGTGCACATAGAAAAAAAATGATAAATTGCTTTAGGGGAGATATAGTTTAGGATTATTGCTTATATCATTTCAGAAGCAGTTATGCTGTTAATGCTTAAAAGAAGGCCAACATGGTTGCATAAGATTTGGTGACTTCTCCAAGCAGCAGTGACGGTACTTCTGTTGGGGAAATCTTTTATGTCATCTCATAACAAAAGTTGAAAAAAATTTCGTCATTTCTATTCATAAAATAATGCTTTTCTATATGTACCCTTGCTAATAGATTTTGAAGAAATCACTTAAGATGGCAAAGCATTTCAATGGTACAGTAGATGTCAAAAGCAATTCAGTTTAAAAGAATGTTTGCTTTTATATTAATATTTAATTTTTAAATCAAATGATTTTTGCGTATAAAATTCATTAATATAGAAAGAAAAAAGAAAGAAGGATGGAAGCAAGGAAGGAGAGGAAAAAAAGGAAGAAAGAAAGTAGGCCAGAGCAAAGATAAATTTGAATACAGTGAGAGTTCTATAAAGAGAACTCTACACAAAAACTCTCCCACAAAAAATACTATATTACGGATTCACTTGGGTTATGAACAACATGAAGGTCAAGATGAAAAATTCAGAGAAGCTCAGTATTTATATTACTTAAAATATATTGATTTCTCAAATACCTATGATCAACCCATATTAAAACCACTGTGGTAGATATGGAGTTGAATACTGGACAAGCAGCCGAGAACTTAGAGACAGAGGTGACTTACCATTAAATTACTTTAGATTAACATTTCCTGAGCCTACATTCCCTGATAAAATTATTTTTATTTTGAAACAGCAGGCTGGAAAGCCATCAATATCAATTGCCCGTGTATGTATATCTGTATATCTTGGAGAGATGTTAATATTAAAATTTATTCTCATTAATATTTACATAATATGTCATGTGGTAAAAAACACATATAATTGAAAAAATATAAAAGCCATTTCCTTCTTATAAACAGTAGTGGATATCTTCTTAAGTCTTTTTTAATTTTATTTTTATTTATTAATTTTGAGAAACAAATAGCAATGAGACAGTTTAGCTTAGCTTTCCTGCATGTAAAGGTTAATTTTCAAATAAAATAAATAAATGACTCTAACTGATAAACTTTAAAACATAAGGTAGAATTTCAATTTCTGTGACAGTTCTATGATTTATGTACAATAAAATTTTTTTCAGTGTTTCCTAAAAAAATTAAAATAAAAAAACAGTAATGAATAGGGGTGAGGACACTACAAAAAGATTTGAGTTTACCAAATATTTGTATGTATTTCTATCAACAAAAATTAAATTTTAACAAAGACTGAGAAAAATGAACAGACACTTTAATATAGGTGAAGTTACAATAGAATATTCATTGTCTAGATAGTTCTCACCAAAAATAAACAAAACCAAACTTATTTAAAGTGCATTCTCAAGGTCAAAGATTATGTAATTGTCAGACAATTTGAAGGTCTCGACTTTCTTATGGTTCTTGAAATTTAGAAAACAATGCATGTAGGAATTATCTTACTTAAATTTGGTAGACTGCATACTTGTGCAGCTTCTTCAGTATGGTTCCAGCAAAGGTAAAAGATGGTTGGATATGTTTTATTGGTTAGATGTAGCTAAAAATAATGAGGAGGCTCCAGTTGGAGTGACATGGATTCTTTCTTTTGGAGAATTTCTGGGTGGTATTTGTAATAGACAGCGTTTTGAAGTCAGAACAGTCACATAGGCTGACTTCATTAACCTCTCTTAACCTTATTGTTCCTATTGTGAAAGAGGTAATAACGATTTTTATGTGGCAGGGTGTGGGGGAAATTAAAATGCATATAAAATGGTTATCATGGAATCTGGCACATGGTAATTGTTCATTTAAAGTTGGCTATGATTATTGCTATTCAGCATAAGAGAGTTAGTGAACAATACTAAGTGCTATTTAATAAGTTCTTAAAAGTTTAAAACAAATGCATAAAATTATGTTGTGACTTTTGTTTAAAATATTAATTACAGTTGTCTTCTGTCTATAATGGAAGAGGTACTAAGCATTAAAAAAGCAAAATGTCATCCCATAAAGTATCCTCCTACCTTGAACACCTTTCATAAAAGGTGAAGAATTATAGTTGTCAAGGGTTAGTGTAACTGTGTAAGAAGGGAACCAGTGCTATTTTTAACTTTTTGAAAAAGGTTTTATAATTCAAATGTAATAAGTATAAAGTATATTATCACTGTTCTTCAGAGCACAGTTATAATCCATATAAAACATACATGTGTACATATACAGCCTCAAATGACTTGTAAAACACATGATGCTATAATTACTGAAGTATTGCTATCACGAATACATGGTGAGCAGCCATCAATTTCTTCTTAAAGGTATTTTGGATTTAGTAGGGACTGCCTTATATTTCCTCTGCTATGTGAAAAGTCATGCAAACAGCAGTTCTTTTATTTTTATGTTTTTCAAAAACTATACAGCACTTGGAAAATATTAACTGAATAATTCATATTCACCAACTAAATGAGCAAATCAATGAACTTTCATTTCCTTTGGAGATAGAATTGTGATTAAGGAGGATATTGCTTATTTGAATTCACTACAATTCACAAACCACCTGTTTGCCATCAATTTTGATTTTTTTCTAATTAAAAATCTATATTATAAAACTTAACCATAAACACATCCATAGTTTTGTATATATCATATTTAAATTTACTTTTCACCCTTCCCCTGCATCATTCCCTGGGGAAAATGTTCAAGTCTAATGAAATAAGGAAAAAGCATAAGAGGGACATTTGTTTAAATAACTCAGAACAGAGAATATTGTAATGTACTTCTTAATTTGTTTTTCACTCAGAGAAGCACTTCAGTGTGCCAATAAACCCTGAGGGTAGCACAATTACTTTTCTCCTTTGGGAGAGGAACATTATGGTTCCTTTTTATGGTGAAAGTAGAAGGCGTCTTGACCACCCAATAACCAGAAAAACTTTTGTCTTCTTATTGTTATGGAAGAGGTAAGGGGAAAGAATCATGAGAAACCGACAATTATTTTGAGAATCAGGTAGAGGTATTTAATTAATTAATTTGTATTTTAGGGAAGGGTCTACAGGGTGTCAGGGTCTCACTACTAGATCAGACACCTAATGGCCCGCCTATTTACAGCCTCCCAAGGGCTGGCATTGCAAGCCATACAAGCCACCATGCAAAGTCTCAGTTGCCATCTCAGCATGCCCCAGAGGTGAGGCCCAGGGATAGAAACGCGGTCCCTTGCACCTCCTTGCAGGCACTTTAACCCGCTGTGCTATTTGGCCAGCCCTTGTGTAGTGGTATTTATATCTACATAGTTGTGAATTTTCATTCTTGTCAGTGCAGCCACTTAACATGCCTCGAAGCTACACAGAGGTAGGAGAGTACACCTGGACATTATAATTACATTAGAGAGCCTCTTAGAGTCCTTTGTATAGGACTATAAAATTATAGCATCACTAGATTGTGATTAATCAATGCTATCAATCACCAGGTAACTATTCAATGAGATTTATAGAAAGCTCTTTTTCTTGTATAATAGAGAAATAATTCCTACCAAACTGAATGTTTATATATAATACGTAATATTCATAGGTCATGAATTTGACTTATATTTATAAAAGGAAGCATTAAAATATACTTTGCATGTTTTAGAAGAGATGTCACATAACTATACTTGAAAAAAATTTCATAAACACCTATTCATCAAAATATGTGGAATGTAATGGGTATTTTCATAATGTGAATGAAGGAAAATATCTTTCTATAAAATAATTAAAGACAAAAAACTTAAATGACTGTTTGTCCAAAATCTCTCATATTTTAAGAATTATTCTTTTTGGAACCTATTGAACCAAGGTCTTAGAAAATAGCTGATCGGGTTTCCTCATGCCCATTGAGACATTTTGTTTGGGTAAGACATTTTATTTAGAATTTCAGGACTGTTGCGTCTCTTCATGGTAATCCACTCTATGCTGCCAAGTATATTTTTATTTTTATTTCTTTTTCTGCCCTTTCTACTTGGCCCAAATTCACTCTACAAATCTCTTTTCCTGACCCTTTTTTTCCTATCCTACTATTAATAAAAGTCAAGCTTTGCCAGCATTAAAAAATAGAAAAAGAATTTCAAGTGATTATTTTAGCTGCAAGTGATGTACCATGTTTCTTGGTACATCAAGAAATTCTAGTTTTCAATCTTCCTTTGTTTTGACTTGGAAAAGTGGCCAATGATCATAAAATTAATTGGATTTAAGAAGTTTCTACCAAAATACAGAGACATCATTATCACAACAAAATGCTGATTTTCCACCAGATAGAAAGCGTATAGATTTCCTCTGTATTCTTTGCCAATGGGCATGTTCAGTGGGCTCTTAGTAGGGACATACAAGCAATGAATGTTATTGGCAATAACAGCTGGGGATATAGCTCAGCAGCATAAGTGCTTGCCCCACAAGCACAAGGTCCTGAGTTCAATCTCCAGCTCTGAAAAAAAAAAAAAAAAAAAAAAAGCAGTAACAGTTAAATCTTGATTTTTCATCTGAGTATTTTATATACAATATGGAGGATATTTATAATTCTGTTTTTAAAATTAACTGTATTAGTACACAATATACATAATCACATTCATCAACTGGAATTTGTACCTGTACATACTGTATCTTTTTTTTCTCTCCCATTCTCCTCCCCTCCCTTTTAACTCTTCTTCCTATTCTTATCTATAAAATCTTGTTTCTATTTTCCATTCTATTCTCTTTTTTTAATTTAAGATTCCTTTGAACAAAATTTTTATAGTTAGGGTGATAATGGCCTTCTCTTGATTATCCATCTGCTGCCTTCCAGGGCTGAGACTCCTCTGTACCTTTAATGTTCATTCTCATCTCCAAGATATGCCCCGTCTTCAACTTAATAGGATCCTGTGTTTGGAGGGCCTGGAAAAAATGAAGGCACAAATCTTTACTTTGGTAATTTGTTGATATTTTTACCCAAATGAAAGGGGTTCTTTTATTAAACAAAACATAGAATAACATAATCTTAAGTGAAATAAATTGGACATACATCTTTATTTGGTACAGGGTCTGACTACCTAGTTCAGACTCATAGTGATCCTCCTGTCTCGGCCCCCCCAGTGCTGGAATTACAAGCATGAACCATCATGCCCAGTTTCAGTGGCCAGCGCGGTACTCCTGGGGTTCTGGCTCTGGCACAGCATGCGGTACTGGCAATCGAACCCAGGTTCTTGACTTACTAGGCTGGTGCTTAGCTGAACTATCTCCACAGCCCCTGGACACCTGTATATATCTCATTGTTTCTCTGATGTGAGAAACTCAAAGGGTAAATAAAGACCAAAAGATATACTAGATATTGGGAGATGGCAAGAAAATGTTCAGATGGGAAGGGGAATAAGGAAGGAAGGAGGGGAAAGAAAGGAAGGAATAAAAGAGAACAGAAAGGAAAACAATGTAAATGTGCAACACAGAGGGGTTGAATGGAGGGGAGAGACTTGGTGAAAGAAAGAAAAATCATGATATATCCTATTTAGGCGCAAATTGCCTAGCATGGATGCTATCATTATTTATATTTAAAGTATACTAATAAAATTAATTACAAATAAATTTGCTTAAATTAAAAACCATGTTATAACCAAAGACAAACAAAAAACCAGCAGTAAGTAAAATCCTTGTCTCTGATTAAAGCTGATTCTTAGTGAAAAATGAAAGGAAAAATTATAGTAGGTGACTAATTTTTCTTTTCTGTAGCACCTGGTTTTTTGCCTGTAAATAATCTTCAAGTTCCTGATCATTTATACCTTGTCAATAAAATCTCGCTGGATCTGTAGTCTCACTAGCATTTATATTTTAATGCAGGAATGCTTAATTGACAGTGGTAATTTCTTTCTTCCTTAGCCAAAGACTTATCCAGACTTTTAAGGAATTACAAACTTCAATCAAGTGCCATTTGTTAATATTTCTTAACAAAATATAAACAAGTATGTAAACGAAATGAAAAGATGTATTTACCTGTCATTAGTACTGTTTATTAACAGTCTCACAAAGTCTTGTATAATGCTCTGTACGCAAAATGATATGAACATACGCTTACTAAATGAGGTGTGCTTTAAAAAAACTACTCTCAGCTTTCTTATCAGAAACAGCTATAGCTTTCAGGTTGAGTATACTAATGTCAGTGTGTGTGAAAATTAAGTAGTATTTGTAGGAGTTTGGGGGCTGCTGGGGATTTACTTCAGGGCCATGAGAAGCCAGTACACCTCCTCTACCATTAAACCACGTATCTACCCCTGATCTAATTGCTAGAGTTCAGCAAACATTTGGAAAAGGAACTGAGAGTTGGTTTAGTGGCAAGTTAGTTTTCTCCTTGAGATAGACCTCAAGTGGAAGGTCATGAGATTGAGCTTGGGGATTCATGCTATAATAATTATTTCTGAGTTGTGACCACTGATTTTTCTTTTCCTTCTTATGTTGAAGATACATTTATCACATTTTTACCTATATGGGTCTTAGTGTGCATTTTTCTATGAAATGCGACTCAGATGCAGCTCCCCGCCCAGCCATGGGAAAGCAAAAACATTGTAACAACCAGACCACTTTTAGTGGTGGTTCAGTTTCGGTAGTCTTGCTTATTAATCTCTATATGCACTGTGACCTAATTTACTTTTTAATTATATTCATGCATATATATGCTTATGTTGAAGATATATATATATATTTGCTTAATAACTTTCACTTTGAGATAGTAAATAAATAAGTTACACTGTACTTACCTTAGTTTTCTTTCCCCATCAGTCACTAAGTCTAAATGGTATCTTTCACAGCACTCCTTAGGTAAGGATCATCACCGTTAGCTTTCTGGTCCCTTGTAGGATAAGAAAATGGAGATAAAATGTTGGTCTAGGAAGCTACATTCTCTTCATAGATATCTATGTATTTTACATATGTTTGGTCCATTAGAATGCCTTAGTGTCCAAAGCAGAGTTAATTGTCTACCTTCTCGCTCAATTAGAAAAGAGAATAGAAAAGCAAATGTAGGAGAGCACAAGGAAAAGGCATTATTAATGGTTCCTGTGGAGAAATCTCTCTGGAGGGGGCGGTAAGAGGGAAACATAGACAGATTGTGACCTGACACATAGGATGCCTTTAATATGTGGGTAATTAGCTTTATTAAGTGTACAGCCAGTGGGACGCGGGCCACCTCCAGACTGGGTCTGGAGCTCATTTGCTCATAAACCTGACTGATTTTGAGAGACAAGAAATCAGACTGTTTGTCTACATTTCACTAAATCTAGGGTCATTAAAAGTATTTTAGGTTCATCTGTGGAGTACAATGGTCCATTATTAATTGTGCTTAATTGGAATAGTTTATAATTTTGAGGCATTAGTGTTTTTCATTATAGAATCTTCACAACCTCATTGGATATTAATATCCCCATTTTACACATGAATACACTCAAGTTCAGAGATGTTAAATAATTTACTAAAGATCAAATACCTAGTAAGAGGCAGAGCTGATATTAAATTAAACTGTTTCGATGACCTTAAAGAGTATTTTTAACTACCGCCTACTGTGGTTAACATGTTACTATTTTCAGTTCTTGCTGCTGGTAATGCCTATATTATAAATGTTACCCTTTGGCCTGCACAATCTCACCCATTTCTTCAACACAAATGAAAAGACTACAATTTATTATTAAAATATACTTAATTTTTCATAAAAGAATATATCACAAAGGCTACAGGATTTTTATGTTTAAATCTAAATCTTGAATGAATTTTTTTAATATTGTAATATCTATGCTGCTTTAAAACTACATAAGAAGTTTGTTCTCAACTGCTTGCAACTATTTTAATCTGTTGACATATTACCTTGGTTCCTTGAGTTGTGTTACTAAATATAATAAAGTATCACTTAATCGGAGTAAGGACTAGCTCTCTACTTACTGTCTCCTTGAGATCCCAGGGGTCCTCTGCTAACTTCATTAGTGAAGTAAAACTGATGTCACTAATTTGCTTTTTAAATTGTCCATCTAAAAATGTAAAAACAATAAGTAATATATTTCAGAATAGATATCGGCTCTGTAGCATTGCTGTGTATTCCTAGTAGACTAAGATGGAACCATTGGTTTCCTCTATGATTACCTTCCCTCCAGCATTTATATAGTTTCTAAGCTGTGACGGCCCAACAAATGAGCAAAGCTGATTATATGCTGTGTCTTCTGCCAGTTTCTGACCCACTCTCACGTGAAAGTGTAATATTCCTTCATACCCTGAGTTATCCTTCTTGACTCTTGTTATGTTGATCAGTCTTCCTTCACTGTGCCTCTCTTCTTTCCTCTTCTAAAAAAACCCAAAGAACAAAAGAACAAAACCTAACTTTCCTCTAGACTCAACATACTCTCAGTCCCAATAGAAATATTTCTTCCTGGCACTTCTTATTACAAGAGTAACTTTGTAAACCATCCATGTGTTTAGATTTCTAAGCCCATCGAGAACTATCTCTATAGAAAGCTACAGAGTAGTAGCGAGTTTGCCCCACAATCACATGCATTAAACAAGATCTTTTCTATTCATGTCTTATTTTGAGAAAAAGAAAAATACAATTTTCTGTAGAATCCTTCATGATTTTTTTTCCTGTACCTATCTAAAGTATTTCATCTAGTAGAACATTGATATGTAAGGACATACTCACAAAAAGTCATGCAGTTGCTGCAGAAAAGGAGTCTCTATGTTTTCATAGTTGTTTAAATATGGTACTATATGAATCTCTGATGGCTCTATAGTACCTAACATTATCTTCAACATGTTGGTTTGCTCGTAATTCTTATTAAAACAGCTTTATAAATTGTTGTCTTCATTGTTGTGCCACTTCTGAATGCACTTATTTTCATTTGCAATTTGAATATATCAAAATCAACAGCCATAGTGCTAAAGTTAGAAAAAGAACCATTGCTTTCTGATAGAGAGTTAGCTCCTCCTTTCAAACTCTCAACGAGTGTGAAGTAACAGGAGTTTTGAACATTAAAAATTATTCAAAGATCTTGTATTTTAAAATTCATAATTAGCAGAATCCATACACGGCATTTCTATATTGCTTTCTAACATCTTGAGTATATTCGTTGGAAATTTACTTTGTGCTAATCAGCCGGAGGCAAGAGGAGCGGGAAATTAACTTGACACACACATTTGATGTGTTTAGTATTTCTCAGTTTGCACCAGAACCACAATGTGGCAACCCAGAATAAACACACAGATCTTCAGCGTCACTTCCAATTACCACATTACTGCAAAGAGCTGTAACTTACTAAAAAGCCAGCCATGATTCATTATCTTTTCGGTTTTATCCCAGAAGGCGTGCGTCAACGCTGCATATGAAATGACATGTTTGAAATTCTGCACTTTCACTACAGCACTGAATCGTGATTTACATTATATTTTCTAAAATGTTGGTTAGTGGTATTAATAGACTCACTTAATCCCTCCTCCCTACTCACTAGGAATCCTTACAGTGGAAAATAGGTTAGCAAGTAAGGAATTGCCATTATAATTGTTCTCATCAATTCTATTTCTTTCTTCATAACTTCCCTGAAATTTTTATGATGCACACACTCAAATACCATCTTTTGTAAAGTGTAGTGGCCTCAAAATGAAGCCCAAAAGTGGGGTGACCATTTGTTTGTTAGAACTGGAATACTACTAGAAGTGTTAGGAGTCCCTTAAAAACAGGTTACACTTAGAGACTTCGTCTCCTTTCCTTGAGCTGCCCAGCAATCGATGCGCCTCCTGTGATTGTTGTCAAATCTAGACTCCTGCAGCCCTTCTTCTCTACAGATTCTCTGGGACTCCAGCCTGGAGATCTGCATTTTTAAAAGCTTTCCAGTTGGAGCTTAAGTAATGACAAAGCATGAGAGCAGGCATTAGATAGTGATCATTTGTGCCAGGCACCTCTCTAATTTTTACTACTCTTTACTCCTTTCTGCAGGACTGTCATAGAAGGATGGACTCATGAATGAGACAGTCACAGAAAAACCCATGTGCAGCTAATCGGAAGTGTTTTGGTGGCCAGTCAGATGATTTACATCTTAGCTACATTTCTGGCAATTTGAAGGACACAATTATAGTTTGATCATCTGAGGTGTCAGCAAGGAGCTAACTACATGAGAGAAAAGTCCTTTGTCTGTAGGTGGCATTTGAATTAGGTTCGGTGGGCAAAGAATGAAGCCTGATGAATAGGATGTATGTGATCATGGAATGGAGTAAGTATGTATCATGTCTGGAGAGTTTCATGTGGCAGGAGCAGACCTCCTATAAGTGGAAAAGATGATTAAGGAAACTTAGCAAGAGTCTCCTAGGATTAGATAGGAAATGATTAATAGGCATCTTGGTGTCTGGCCTCTGAACATCACCTCCTCTCCCTCTCAGTACTTAGCACTGGGGATGCCGGCTAGCTTGGGCTTGGTGGAATAAATATGAGGTTCATAATCGAAAGTATCAGTAGGAAACAGCAAATGCAGGGCCAACCAGATAGCTCAGTGGACTAAAGCCCCTGCTTAGGCAGGTGCAGCAACCTGGGTTCGATCCCCAGAGTGCTGTGCTGGCCCTGCCCCCAGGGCGCGCTGAGACAGTGAATGAGACTGGGTTCGGTGGCATGGGGCTGTAATCCCAGCACTTGGGAGGCTGAAAACAGGACAATCACTACGAGTCTGATCTATGTAGTGAGACCCTGTAGACCCTGTACTAAAATACAAAACAAAACAAAAAGGAGGAAACAGTAAATGCAACTCCATTGATATGTATTCTTTGTCATAGGTTTCCCTTCCTGCTTTCATTTTCTCATTCTCTTGTTTGTGTTCTCTACAGTTACATCCCCAACATTGATTTGTGCTTGAACCTTTGACTCAACATTAGCTTCCAGATGAATCCAAAGTAGACAAGATTTGGTTCTAGATAAATAATGTACATTTAATGTAGTTGTTTACTAAAGGCAGCTGCTGGACCCTAGTGAAAACTTAAGAGTAGGAGAGTCTGGTCCAAAAACTAGCAGCAATAGTAGAGACCAGTGGATAGGGGAAAGAGGAAACCAGCTCCGTAGTTAGCAGACTCTTGAAAGATACCGTTAGTTCCAGCCTTGCAAAGAGCTGCTAGGTAGGAAAGGTAGAATCGTGAGGCTAGTTTTGAAGAAGGCTTGAAAAGTTCTATGACTGATTAGACATGGATGACACAGGAAGGAATTTCTTCAAAATAAAGAGTAAATGATAATTAGGAATCTAGCAAGCTCAGTAGAGTATACAGTTTTACCACGGACACTCATGCTGCGGGTTGTTCTCTCTAGAAGCCCAGTAAGTGCTACTTATATGAACTATTCATAACCCAGTAAACATGAATGGCTGCTGCTGCTGAACACTACCAAAACTCATGTGGTAGAGATGTGTTTATTTAATTGAAGGATATATGATGTAAGTATGGATTGTTGTAATATAAAAAGTTTTGTAAAGGGAGAGGGCAAGGATTAAAGGGAAAGGACCAAAATGGGGAAAATTCAGATATATGTAAGTACAAATTTCCTACGATGAATATACTCATCATGTATGTCAGAAGTACTTAGTTTAAAGTAAAAATTAAAAAAAAAAATGTCCATCCTTACCCACCAAAAGGGAAAAAGAGAAAAAGGATTATTGGAGAGAGAATTCCATAATTTATTTAAAATTTGATCACATTGGGCCAGCCAGATAGCTCAGTGGATTAAAGTACCTGTAAGCAGGCACGGGGGCAGGGGTTAGATTCCCCAGGCCTGCTATGCTGGCCCTGCCCTTGGGGCGCGCTAACATGGTGATTGAAACTGGGCGTGGTGGCACACACCTATAATCCCAGCAATTGGGAGGTTGTAAACAAGAGAAAATCACTACAAGTCCGATCTAGTAGTGAGACCCTGAACACCCTGCAGACCCTTCCCTAAAATGTAAATAAATAAATAAATAAACTTCTTCGCATCATTTCGGATTGTACACAGATTAAATACAAATATTATCTTGAGCATTAAATACGAAGGGGAACGCAGACCTTTAGGCCCACTAATGAGATTTCCAAATTATGAATGCAGAATAAAAGGGTAAGATTAGAAGTCGTCTTTTGGAAGAGGGGCTCAGAGATGAGTGTGTCTAGATCTAGTCTGCATTCTTTTCTTTTAAAAATCTATAACCTAGATACCATAAATTACAGATGCCAAGCTACCATCATGAATATTCAGAATTTACCTCTTTGTACATGCTGATTGCCTTAAGAAGTTAAACCCCAAATCTAATTTTGAATCATTTTTTAAAAATGTTACTTTTAGAAAATCTTGCTCAGATATAAAGCTTCTTATAAATTAAGCAGTAAGATTTATGTTTGGGCATTGTGCTCTCTCTCTCTCTCTGTCTATATATGTATATATATATATA